>CAWUDS030002014.1:600000-750249 GCA_963859935.3 Lathyrus sativus
AAAATATATAAATTGTTTATATCTATTATTTCATAATACAATGTGATTATACTGAATACAAATAACATTGAGCTTAAATATTTAAATTGACTAATTGCCCATGTAGATGTAACTTATTTGTTATTCATTGATAGTCTTTTAACTCTGTGGCTTTGTGACAAAGAAACATGAAATTTGTTGACGGAGAAGAAACATATTGAATATATTTACATCTAATTTACCATAATTCATAGTGAAAATGGTAAATATAAAAAATTCTAGCTTGTTATCATTTTTTAATTATTACCTATTTTATATAAAATATATGTCATGGATTATAGTCTTTTAACTTTGATTTTTAGTGGGAAAAACCTAAACTTTTGTGATGGAATAGAAAAATAAAATATAAATTAGTTTTTACATATACTATAGTCTATTATGTTTTTAGCTTAGTGATAAAAAAATGTAAAACTTTAGGATGCTGAAGAAAAATATTGAATATCTATAGATGTAGTATACCATAAGTCAATGTAAATACGATGAATATATACAATATGTTGCTTGATTGTTTAATTTTAATTGTTATGCATATGTATAAATGATGGGTCATTGGTTTTTTGTCCTTTAACTTAGTTTTTTAGAGGTGAAGAAACCAAAATATTGGTGATGGAGAAGAAGAAAAATATAGAAATCGTTTACATCTTTTATACCATAATACAATGTGATTATAGTGAATACAAATAACGTTGAGCTTAAATATTAAAATTTAGTGAACACCAATGTAGATGTAATTTATTTTTCATTCATTTACAGTCTTTTAACTATGTGGTTTAGTGACGAAGAAACATGAAATTTTGTGATGGAGAAGAAACATATTGAATATATTTACATCTAACTTACCATAAATCAATGTGAAAAGGGCAAATAACAATAAATTCTAGCTTGATTATTTAGTTTAATTATAACCTATTTTATATGAAAAATATGTCATGGATTATAGTCTATTGACTTTGTATTTTAGTGGGGAAAAATCTAAAATTTTCTAATGGAGTAGAAAAATAGAATATAATTAATTTTTTACATCTACTATAGTCTATTATATTTTTAGCTTAGTGACAAAAAAATATAAAACTTTGGGACGGTGAAGAAAAATATTGAATATTTTTAGATGTGATATACCATATTTCAATGTGAATAGGAAGAATATAAAAAATATTGAGCTTGATTATTTAATTTTAATTGTTATGCATATGTATAAATTATGGGTCATTCATTTGTTGTCTCTTAACTTAGTTTTTAAGAGGTGAATAAAACAAAATTTTGGTAAGGGAGAAGAAGCAAAATATATAAATTGTTTATATCTATTTTTTCATAATACAATGTGATTATACTGAATACAAATAACATTGAGCTTAAATATTTAAATTTACGGATTGCCCATGTAGATGTAACTTATAGGTTATTCATTTATAGTCTTTTAACTCTGTGGCTTTGTGGCAAAGAAACATGAAATTTGTTGACGGAGAAGAAACATATTGAATATATTTACATCTAATTTACCATAATTCAATGTGAAAATGGTAAATATAAAAAATTCTAGCTTGTTATCATTTTTTAATTATTACCTATTTTATATAAAATATATGTCATGGATTATCGTCTTTTAACTTTGATTTTTAGTGGGAAAAACCTAAAATTTTGTGATGGAATAGAAAAATAAAATATAAATTAATTTTTACATATACTATAGTCTATTATGTTTTTAGCTTAGTGATAAAAAAATGTAAAACTTTAGGATGGTGAAGAAAAATATTGAATATCTATAGATGTAGTATACCATAAGTCAATGTAAATACCATGAATATATACAATATGTTGCTTGATTGTTTAATTTTAATTGTTATGCATATGTATAAATGATGGGTCATTCGTTTTTTGTCCTTTAACTTAGTTTTTTAGAGGTAAAGCAACCAAAATATTGGTGACGGAGAAGAAGAAAAATATAGATAATTTTTACATCTTTTATACCATAATACAATGTGATTATAGTGAACACAAATAACGTTGAGCTTAAATATTAAAATTTAGTGAACACCCATGTAGATGTAATTTATTTGTCATTCATTTACAGTCTTTTAACTATGCGGTTTAGTGACGAAGAAACATGAAATTTTGTGATGGAGAAGAAACATATTGAATATATTTACATCTAACTTACCATAAATCAATGTGAAAAGGGCAAATAACAATAAATTCTAGCTTGATTATTTAGTTTAATTATAACCTATTTTATATGAAAAATATGTCATGGATTATAGTCTATTGACTTTGTATTTTAGTGGGGAAAAATCTAAAATTTTCTAATGGAGTAGAAAAATAGAATATAATTAATTTTTTACATCTACTATAGTCTATTATATTTTTAGCTTAGTGACAAAAAAATATAAAACTTTGGGACGGTGAAGAAAAATATTGAATATTTTTAGATGTGATATACCATATTTCAATGTGAATAGGAAGAATATAAAAAATATTGAGCTTGATTATTTAATTTTAATTGTTATGCATATGTATAAATTATGGGTCATTCATTTGTTGTCTCTTAACTTAGTTTCTAAGAGGTGAATAAAACAAAATTTTGGTAAGGGAGAAGAAGCAAAATATATAAATTGTTTATATCTATTATTTCATAATACAATGTGATTATACTGAATACAAATAACATTGAGCTTAAATATTTAAATTTACGGATTGCCCATGTAGATGTAACTTATAGGTTATTCATTTATAGTCTTTTAACTCTGTGGCTTTGTGGCAAAGAAACATGAAATTTGTTGACGGAGAAGAAACATATTGAATATATTTACATCTAATTTACCATAATTCAATGTGAAAATGGTAAATATAAAAAATTCTAGCTTGTTATCATTTTTTAATTATTACCTATTTTATATAAAATATATGTCATGGATTATCGTCTTTTAACTTTGATTTTTAGTGGGAAAAACCTAAAATTTTGTGATGGAATAGAAAAATAAAATATATATTAATTTTTACATATACTATAGTCTATTATGTTTTTAGCTTAGTGATAAAAAAATGTAAAACTTTAGGATGGTGAAGAAAAATATTGAATATCTATAGATGTAGTATACCATAAGTCAATGTAAATACGATGAATATATACAATATGTTGCTTGATTGTTTAATTTTAATTGTTATGCATATGTATAAATGATGGGTCATTCGTTTTTTGTCCTTTAACTTAGTTTTTTAGAGGTGAAGAAACCAAAATATTGGTGATGGAGAAGAAGAAAAATATAGAAATCGTTTACATATTTTATACCATAATACAATGTGATTATAATGAATACAAATAACGTTGAGCTTAGATATTAAAATTTAGTGAACACCAATGTAGATGTAATTTATTTTTCATTCATTTACAGTCTTTTAACTATGTGGTTTAGTGACGAAGAAACATGAAATTTTGTGATGGAGAAGAAACATATTGAATATATTTACATCTAACTTACCATAATTCAATGTGAAAAGGGAAAATAACAATAAATACTAGCCTAATTATTTAGTTTAATTATAACCTATTTCATATGAAAAATATGTCATGGATTATAGTCTATTGACTTTGTATTTTAGTGGGGAAAAATCTAAAATTTTCTAATGGAGTAGAAAAATAGAATATAATTAATTTTTTACATCTACTATAGTCTATTATATTTTTAGCTTAGTGACAAAAAAATATAAAACTTTGGGACGATGAAGAAAAATATTGAATATTTTTAGATGTGATATACCATATGTCAATGTGAATACGATGAATATAAAAAATATTGAGCTTGATTATTTAATTTTAATTGTTATGCATATGTATAAATTATGGGTCATTCATTTGTTGTCTCTTAACTTAGTTTCTAAGAGGTGAATAAAACAAAATTTTGGTAAAGGAGAAGAAGCAAAATATAAAAATTGTTTATATCTATTATTTCATAATACAATGTGATTATACTGAATACAAATAACATTGAGCTTAAATATTTAAATTTACGGATTGCCCATGTAGATGTAACTTATAGGTTATTCATTTATAGTCTTTTAACTATGTGGCTTTGTGACAAAGAAACATGAAATTTGTTGACGGAAAAGAAACATATTGAATATATTTACATCTAATTTACCATAATTCAATGTGAAAATGGTAAATATAAAAAATTCTAGCTTGTTATCATTTTTTAATTATTACCTATTTTATATAAAATATATGTCATGGATTATCGTCTTTTAACTTTGATTTTTAGTGGGAAAAACCTAAAATTTTGTGATGGAATAGAAAAATAAAATATAAATTAATTTTTACATATACTATAGTCTATTATGTTTTTAGCTTAGTGATAAAAAAAATGTAAAACTTTAGGATGGTGAAGAAAAATATTGAATATCTATAGATGTAGTATACCATAAGTCAATGTAAATACGATGAATATATACAATATGTTGCTTGATTGTTTAATTTTAATTGTTATGCATATGTATAAATGATGGGTCATTTGTTTTTTGTCCTTTAACTTAGTTTTTTAGAGGTGAAGAAACCAAAATATTGGTGATGGAGAAGACGAAAAATATAGAAATCGTTTACATCTTTTATACCATAATACAATGTGATTATAGTGAATACAAATAACGTTGAGCTTAGATATTAAAATTTAGTGAACACCCATGTAGATGTAATTTATTTGTCATTCATTTACAGTCTTTTAACTATGTGGTTTAGTGACGAAGAAACATGAAATTTTGTGATGGAGAAGAAACATATTGAATATATTTACATCTAACTTACCATAATTCAATGTGAAAAAGGCAAATAACAATAAATACTATCCTGATTATTTAGTTTAATTATAACCTATTTCATATGAAAAATATGTCATGGATTATAGTCTATTGACTTTGTATTTTAGTGGGGAAAAATCTAAATTTTTCTAATGGAAAAGAAAAATAGAATATAATTAATTTTTTACATCTACTATAGTCTATTATATTTTTAGCTTAGTGACAAAAAAATATAAAACTTTGGGACGGTGAAGAAAAATATTGAATATTTTTAGATGTGATATACCATATGTCAATGAGAATAGGATGAATATAAAAAATATTGAGCTTGATTATTTAATTTTAATTGTTATGCATATATATAAATTATGGGTCATTCATTTGTTGTCTCTTAACTTAGTTTCTAAGAGGTGAATAAAACAAAATTTTGGTAAAGGAGAAGAAGCAAAATATAAAAATTGTTTATATCTATTATTTCATAATACAATGTGATTATACTGAATACAAATAACATTGAGCTTAAATATTTAAATTTACGGATTGCCCATGTAGATGTAACTTATAGGTTATTCATTTATAGTCTTTTAACTATGTGGCTTTGTGACAAAGAAACATGAAATTTGTTGACGGAAAAGAAACATATTGAATATATTTACATCTAATTTACCATAATTCAATGTGAAAATGGTAAATATAAAAAATTCTAGCTTGTTATCATTTTTTAATTATTACCTATTTTATATAAAATATATGTCATGGATTATCGTCTTTTAACTTTGATTTTTAGTGGGAAAAACCTAAAATTTTGTGATGGAATAGAAAAATAAAATATAAATTAATTTTTACATATACTATAGTCTATTATGTTTTTAGCTTAGTGATAAAAAAAATGTAAAACTTTAGGATGGTGAAGAAAAATATTGAATATCTATAGATGTAGTATACCATAAGTCAATGTAAATACGATGAATATATACAATATGTTGCTTGATTGTTTAATTTTAATTGTTATGCATATGTATAAATGATGGGTCATTCGTTTTTTGTCCTTTAACTTAGTTTTTTAGAGGTGAAGAAACCAAAATATTGGTGATGGAGAAGAAGAAAAATATAGAAATCGTTTACATCTTTTATACCATAATACAATTTGATTATAGTGAATACAAATAACGTTGAGCTTAGATATTAAAATTTAGTGAACACCAATTAAGATGTAATTTATTTTTCATTCATTTACAGTCTTTTAACTATGTGGTTTAGTGACGAAGAAACATGAAATTTTGTGATGGAGAAGAAACATATTGAATATATTTACATCTAACTTACCATAATTCAATGTGAAAAGGGCAAATAACAATAAATACTAGCCTGATTATTTAGTTTAATTATAAACTATTTCATATGAAAAATATGTCATGGATTATAGTCTATTGACTTTGTATTTTAGTGGGGAAAAATCTAAAATTTTCTAGTGGAGTAGAAAAATAGAATATAATTAATTTTTTACATCTACTATAGTCTATTATATTTTTAGCTTAGTGACAAAAAAATATAAAACTTTGGGACGGTGAAGAAAAATGTTGAATATTTTTAGATGTGATATACCATATGTCAATGTGAATAGGATGAATATAAAAAATATTGAGCTTGATTATTTAATTTTAATTATTATGCATATGTATAAATTATGGGTCATTCATTTGTTGTCTCTTAACTTAGTTTCTAAGAGGTGAATAAAACAAAATTTTGGTAAAGGAGAAGAAGCAAAATATAAAAATTGTTTATATCTATTATTTCATAATACAATGTGATTATACTGAATACAAATAACATTGAGCTTAAATATTTAAATTTACGGATTGCCCTTGTAGATGTAACTTATAGGTTATTCATTTATAGTCTTTTAACTATGTGGCTTTGTGACAAAGAAACATGAAATTTGTTGACGGAAAAGAAACATATTGAATATATTTACATCTAATTTACCATAATTCAATGTGAAAATGGTAAATATAAAAAATTCTAGCTTGTTATCATTTTTTAATTATTACCTATTTTATATAAAATATATGTCATGGATTATCGTCTTTTAACTTTGATTTTTAGTGGGAAAAACCTAAAATTTTGTGATGGAATAGAAAAATAAAATATAAATTAATTTTTACATATACTATAGTCTATTATGTTTTTAGCTTAGTGATAAAAAAATGTAAAACTTTAGGATGGTGAAGAAAAATATTGAATATCTATAGATGTAGTATACCCTAAGTCAATGTAAATACGATGAATATATACAATATGTTGCTTGATTGTTTAATTTTAATTGTTATGCATATGTATAAATGATGGGTCATTCGTTTTTTGTCCTTTAACTTAGTTTTTTAGAGGTGAAGAAACCAAAATATTGGTGATGGAGAAGAAGAAAAATATAGAAATCGTTTACATCTTTTATACCATAATACAATGTGATTATAGTGAATACAAATAACGTTGAGCTTAGATATTAAAATTTAGTGAACACCCATGTAGATGTAATTTATTTGTCATTCATTTACAGTCTTTTAACTATGTGGTTTAGTGACGAAGAAACATGAAATTTTGTGATGGAGAAGAAACATATTGAATATATTTACATCTAACTTACCATAATTCAATGTGAAAAAGGCAAATAACAATAAATACTAGCCTGATTATTTAGTTTAATTATAACCTATTTCATATGAAAAATATGTCATGGATTATAGTCTATTGACTTTGTATTTTAGTGGGGAAAAATCTAAATTTTTCTAATGGAAAAGAAAAATAGAATATAATTAATTTTTTACATCTACTATAGTCTATTATATTTTTAGCTTAGTGACAAAAAAATATAAAACTTTAGGACGGTGAAGAAAAATATTGAATATTTTTAGATGTGATATACCATATGTCAATGTGAATAGGATGAATATAAAAAATATTGAGCTTGATTATTTAATTTTAATTGTTATGCATATATATAAATTATGGGTCATTCATTTGTTGTCTCTTAACTTAGTTTCTAAGAGGTGAATAAAACAAAATTTTGGTAAAGGAGAAGAAGCAAAATATAAAAAATATTTATCTCTATTATTTCATAATACAATGTGATTATACTGAATACAAATAACATTGAGCTTAAATATTTAAATTTACGGATTGCCCATGTAGATGTAACTTATAGGTTATTCATTTATAGTCTTTTAACTATGTGGCTTTGTGACAAAGAAACATGAAATTTGTTGACGGAAAAGAAACATATTGAATATATTTACATCTAATTTACCATAATTCAATGTGAAAATGGTAAATATAAAAAATTCTAGCTTGTTATCATTTTTTAATTATTACCTATTTTATATAAAATATATGTCATGGATTATCGTCTTTTAACTTTGATTTTTAGTGGGAAAAACCTAAAATTTTGTGATGGAATAGAAAAATAAAATATAAATTAATTTTTACATATACTATAGTCTATTATGTTTTTAGCTTAGTGATAAAAAAAATGTAAAACTTTAGGATGGTGAAGAAAAATATTGAATATCTATAGATGTAGTATACCATAAGTCAATGTAAATACGATGAATATATACAATATGTTGCTTGATTGTTTAATTTTAATTGTTATGCATATGTATAAATGATGGGTCATTCGTTTTTTGTCCTTTAACTTAGTTTTTTAGAGGTGAAGAAACCAAAATATTGGTGATGGAGAAGAAGAAAAATATAGAAATCATTTACATCTTTTATACCATAATACAATGTGATTATAGTGAATACAAATAACGTTGAGCTTAGATATTAAAATTTAGTGAACACCAATTAAGATGTAATTTATTTTTCATTCATTTACAGTCTTTTAACTATGTGGTTTAGTGACGAAGAAACATGAAATTTTATGATGGAGAAGAAACATATTGAATATATTTACATCTAACTTACCATAATTCAATGTGAAAAGGGAAAATAACAATAAATACTAGCCTGATTATTTAGTTTAATTATAAACTATTTCATATGAAAAATATGTCATGGATTATAGTCTATTGACTTTGTATTTTAGTGGGGAAAAATCTAAAATTTTCTAGTGGAGTAGAAAAATAGAATATAATTAATTTTTTACATCTACTATAGTCTATTATATTTTTAGCTTAGTGACAAAAAAAATATAAAACTTTGGGACGGTGAAGAAAAATGTTGAATATTTTTAGATGTGATATACCATATGTCAATGTGAATAGGATGAATATAAAAAATATTGAGCTTGATTATTTAATTTTAATTATTATGCATTTGTATAAATTATGGGTCATTCATTTGTTGTCTCTTAACTTAGTTTCTAAGAGGTGAATAAAACAAAATTTTGGTAAAGGAGAAGAAGCAAAATATAAAAATTGTTTATATCTATTATTTCATAATACAATGTGATTATACTGAATACAAATAACATTGAGCTTAAATATTTAAATTTACGGATTGCCCATGTAGATGTAACTTATAGGTTATTCATTTATAGTCTTTTAACTATGTGGCTTTGTGACAAAGAAACATGAAATTTGTTGACGGAAAAGAAACATATTGAATATATTTACATCTAATTTACCATAATTCAATGTGAAAATGGTAAATATAAAAAATTCTAGCTTGTTATCATTTTTTAATTATTACCTATTTTATATAAAATATATGTCATGGATTATCGTCTTTTAACTTTGATTTTTAGTGGGAAAAACCTAAAATTTTGTGATGGAATAGAAAAATAAAATATAAATTAATTTTTACATATACTATAGTCTATTATGTTTTTAGCTTAGTGATAAAAAAATGTAAAACTTTAGGATGGTGAAGAAAAATATTGAATATCTATAGATGTAGTATACCGTAAGTCAATGTAAATACGATGAATATATACAATATGTTGCTTGATTGTTTAATTTTAATTGTTATGCATATGTATAAATGATGGGTCATTCGTTTTTTGTCCTTTAACTTAGTTTTTTAGAGGTGAAGAAACCAAAATATTGGTGATGGAGAAGAAGAAAAATATAGAAATCGTTTACATCTTTTATACCATAATACAATGTGATTATAGTGAATACAAATAACGTTGAGCTTAGATATTAAAATTTAGTGAACACCAATGTAGATGTAATTTATTTTTCATTCATTTACAGTCTTTTAACTATGTGGTTTAGTGACGAAGAAACATGAAATTTTGTGATGGAGAAGAAACATATTGAATATATTTACATCTAACTTACCATAATTCAATGTGAAAAGGGCAAATAACAATAAATACTAGCTTGATTATTTAGTTTAATTATAACCTATTTCATATGAAAAATATGTCATGGATTATAGTCTATTGACTTTGTATTTTAGTGGGGAAAAATCTAAAATTTTCTAATGGAGTAGAAAAATAGAATATAATTAATTTTTTACATCTACTATAGTCTATTATATTTTTAGCTTAGTGACAAAAAAATATAAAACTTTGGGACGGTGAAGAAAAATATTGAATATTTTTAGATGTGATATACCATATGTCAATGTGAATACGATGAATATAAAAAATATTGAGCTTGATTATTTAATTTTAATTGTTATGCATATGTATAAATTATGGGTCATTCATTTGTTGTCTCTTAACTTAGTTTCTAAGAGGTGAATAAAACAAAATTTTGGTAAAGGAGAAGAAGCAAAATATAAAAATTGTTTATATCTATTATTTCATAATACAATGTGATTATACTGAATACAAATAACATTGAGCTTAAATATTTAAATTTACGGATTGCCCATGTAGATATAACTTATTTGTTATTCATTTATAGTCTTTTAACTCTGTGGCTTTGTGACGAAGAAACATTAAATTTGTTGATGGAGAAGAAACATATTGAATATATTTACATCTAATTTACCATAATTCAATGTGAAAATGGTAAATACAAAACAATTCTAGATTGATATCATTTTTTAATTATTACCTATTTTTTTATAAAATATATGTCATGGATTATAGTCTTTTAACTTTGATTTTTAGCGGGGAAAAACCTAAAATTTTTTGATGGCATAGAAAAATAAAATATAAATTAATTTTTACGTTTACTATAGTCTATTATGTTTTTAGCTTAGTGATAAAAAAATGTAAAACTTTAGGATGGTGAAGAAAAATATTGAATATCTATAGATGTAGTATACCATAAGTCAATGTAAATACGATGAATATATACAATATGTTGCTTGATTGTTTAATTTTAATTGTTATGCATATGTATAATTTATGGGTCATTCGTTTTTTGTTCTTTAACTTAGTTTTTTAGAGGTGAAGAAACCAAAATATTTGTGATGGAGAAGAAGAAAAATATAGAAATCGTTTACATCTTTTATACCATAATACAATGTGATTATAGTGAATACAAATAACGTTGAGCTTAAATATTAAAATTTAGTGAACACCCATGTAGATGTAATTTATTTGTCATTCATTTACAGTCTTTTAACTATGTGGTTTAGTGACGAAGAAACATGAAATTTTGTGATGGAGAAGAAACATATTGAATATATTTACATCTAACTTACCATAATTCAATATGAAAAGGGCAAATAACAATAAATACTACCTTGATTATTTAGTTTAATTATAACCTATTTCATATGAAAAATATGTCATGGATTATAGTCTATTGACTTTGTATTTTAGTGGGGAAAAATCTAAAATTTTCTAATGGAGTAGAAAAATAGAATATAATTAATTTTTTACAAATACTATAGTCTATTGTAGTTTTAGCTTAGTGACAAAAAATATAAAATTTTGGGATGGTGAAGAAAAATATTGAATATTTTTAGATGTGATATATCATATGTCAATGTGAATACGATGAATATAAAAAATATTGAGCTTGATTATTTAATTTTAATTGTTATGCATATGTATAAATTATGGGTCATTCATTTGTTGTCTCTTAACTTAGTTTCTAAGAGGTGAATAAAACAAAATTTTGGTAAAGGAGAAGAAGCAAAATATATAAATTGTTTATATCTATTATTTCATAATACAATGTGATTATACTAAATACAAATAACATTGAGCTTAAATATTTAAATTTACTGATTGCCCATGTAGATGTAATTTATTTGTTATTCATTTATAGTCTTTTAACTCTGTGGCTTTGTGACAAAGAAACATGAAATTTGTTGACGGAGAAGAAACATAGTGAATATCTATAGATGTAGTATACCATAAGTCAATGTGAAAATGGTAAATACAAAACAATTCTAGATTGATATCATTTTTTAATTATTACCTATTTTTTATAAAATATATGTCATGGATTATAGTCTTTTAACTTTGATTTTTAGCGGGGGAAAACCTAAACTTTTTTGATGGCATAGAAAAATAAAATATAAATTAATTTTTACGTTTACTATAGTCTATTATGTTTTTAGCTTAGTGATAAAAAAATGTAAAACTTTAGGATGGTGAAGAAAAATATTGAATATCTATAGATGTAGTATACCATAAGTCAATGTAAATACGATGAATATATACAATATGTTGCTTGATTGTTTAATTTTAATTGTTATGCATATGTATAATTTATGGGTCATTCGTTTTTTGTCCTTTAACTTAGTTTTTTAGAGGTGAAGAAACCAAAATATTTGTGATGGAGAAGAAGAAAAATATAGAAATCGTTTACATCTTTTATACCATAATACAATGTGATTATAGTGAATACAAATAACGTTGAGCTTAAATATTAAAATTTAGTGAACACCCATGTAGATGTAATTTATTTGTCATTCATTTACAGTCTTTTAACTATGTGGTTTAGTGACGAAGAAACATGAAATTTTGTGATGGAGAAGAAACATATTGAATATATTTACATCTAGCTTACCATAATTCAATGTGAAAAGGGCAAATAACAATAAATACTACCTTGATTATTTAGTTTAATTATAACCTATTTCATATGAAAAATATGTCATGGATTATAGTCTATTGACTTTGTATTTTAGTGGGGAAAAATCTAAAATTTTCTAATGGAGTAAAAAAAAGGAATATAATTAATTTTTTACATCTACTATAGTTTATTGTAGTTTTAGCTTAGTGACAAAAAAATATAAAATTTTGGGACGGTGAAGAAAAATATTGAATATTTTTAGATGTGATATATCATATGTCAATGTGAATACGATGAATATAAAAAATATTGAGCTTGATTATTTGATTTTAATTGTTATGCATATGTATAAATTATGGTCCATTCATTTGTTGTCTCTTAACTTAGTTTCTAAGAGGTGAAGAAAACAAAATTTTGGTAAAGGAGAAGAAGCAAAATATATAAATTGTTTATATAAATTATTTCATAATACAATGTGACTATACTGAATACAAATAACATTGAGCTTAAATATTTAAATTTACTGATTGCCCATGTAGATGTAACTTATTTGTTATTCATTTATAGTCTTTTAACTATGTGGCTTTGTGACGAAGAAACGTGAAATTTGTTGACAGAGAAGAAACATATTGAATATATTTACATCTAATTTACCATAATTCAATGTGAAAATGGTAAATATAAAAAAAATTCTAGCTTGATAACATTTTTTAATTATTACCTATTTTATATAAAATATATGTCATGGATTATAGTCTTTTAACTTTGATTTTTAGCGGGGAAAAACCTAAAATTTTGTGATGGAATAGAAAAATAAAATATAATTTAATTTTTACATATACTATAGTCTATTATGTTTTTAGCTTAGTGATAAAAAAATGTAGAACTTTAGGATGGTGAAGAAAAATATTGAATATCTATAGATGTAGTATACCATAAGTCAATGTAAATATGATGAATATATACAATATGTTGCTTGATTGTTTAATTTTAATTGTTATGCATATGTATAATTTATGGGTCATTCGTTTTTTGTCCTTTAACTTAGTTTTTTAGAGGTGAAGAAACCAAAATATTGGTGATGGAGAAGAAGAAAAATATAGAAATCGTTTACGTCTTTTATACCATAATACAATGTGATTATAGTGAATACAAATAACATTGAGCTTAAATATTAAAATTTAGTGAACACCCATGTAGATGTAATTTATTTGTCATTCATTTACAGCCTTTTAACTATGTGGTTTAGTGACGAAGAAACATGAAATTTTGTGATGGAGAAGAAACATATTGAATATATTTACATCTAGCTTACCATAATTCAATGTGAAAAGGGCAAATAACAATAAATACTACCTTGATTATTTAGTTTAATTATAACCTATTTCATATGAAAAATATGTCATGGATTATAGTCTATTGACTTTGTATTTTAGTGGGGAAAAATCTAAAATTTTCTAATGGAGTAGAAAAATAGAATATAATTAATTTTTTACATCTACTATAGTCTATTGTAGTTTTAGCTTAGTGACAAAAAAATATAAAATTTTGGGACGGTGAAGAAAAATATTGAATATTTTTAGATGTGATATACCATATGTCAATGTGAATACGATGAATATAAAAAATATTTAGCTTGATTATTTAATTTTAATTGTTATGCATATGTATAAATTATGGTCCATTCATTTGTTGTCTCTTAACTTAGTTTCTAAGAGGTGAAGAAAACAAAATTTTGGTAAAGGAGAAGAAGCAAAATATATAAATTGTTTATATCAATTATTTCATAATACAATGTGATTATACTGAATACAAATAACATTGAGCTTAAATATTTAAATTTACTGATTGCCCATGTAGATGTAACTTATTTGTTATTCATTTATAGTCTTTTAACTATGTGGCTTTGTGACGAATAAACATGAAATTTGGTGACGGAGAAGAAATATATTGAATATATTTACATCTAATTTACCATAATTCAATGTGAAAATGGTAAATATAAAAAAATTCTAGCTTGATAACATTTTTTAATTATTACCTATTTGATATAAAATATATGTCATGGATTACAGTCTTTTAACATTGTTTTTTAGTGGGGAAAAACCTAAAATTTTGTGATGGAATAGAAAATTAAAATATAACTTAATTTTTACATATACTATAGTCTATTATGTTTTTAGCTTAGTGATAAAAAAATGTAGAACTTTAGGATGGTGAAGAAAAATATTGAATATCTATAGATGTAGTATACCATAAGTCAATGTAAATACGATGAATATATACAATATGTTGCTTGATTGTTTAATTATAATTGTTTTGCATATGTATAAATTATGGGTCATTAGTTTTTTGTCCTTTAACATTGTTTTTTAGAGGTGAAGAAACCAAAATATTGGTGATGGAGAAGAAGAAAAATATAGAAATCGTTTACATCTTTTATACCATAATACAATGTGATTATAGTGAATACAAATAACGTTGAGCTTAAATATTAAAATTTAGTGAACACCCATGTAGATGTAATTTATTTGTCATTCATTTACAGTCTTTTAACTATGTGGTTTAGTGACGAAGAAACATGAAATTTTGTGATGGAGAAGAAACATATTGAATATATTTACATCTAACTTACCATAATTCAATGTGTAAAGGGCAAATAACAATAAATACTACCTTGATTATTTAGTTTAATTATAACCTATTTCATATGAAAAATATGGCATGGATTATAGTCTATTGACTTTGTATTTTAGTGGGGAAAAATCTAAAATTTTCTAATGGAGTAGAAAAAAGGACTATAATTAATTTTTTACATCTACTATAGTCTATTGTAGTTTTAGCTTAGTGACAAAAAAATATAAAATTTTGGAACGGTGAAGAAAAATATTGAATATTTTTAGATGTGATATATCATATGTCAATGTGAATACGATGAATATAAAAAATATTGAGCTTGATTATTTGATTTTAATTGTTATGCATATGTATAAATTATGGTCCATTCATTTGTTGTCTCTTAACTTAGTTTCTAAGAGGTGAAGAAAACAAAATTTTGGTAAAGGAGAAGAAGCAAAATATATAAATTGTTTATATCAATTATTTCATAATACAATGTGATTATACTGAATACAAATAACATTGAGCTTAAATATTTAAATTTACTAATTGCCCATGTAGATGTAACTTATTTGTTATTCATTTATAGTCTTTTAACTATGTGGCTTTGTGACGAATAAACATGAAATTTGGTGACGGAGAAGAAATATATATTTAATATATTTACATCTAATTTACCATAATTCAATGTTAAAATGGTAAATATAAAAAAATTCTAGCTTGATAACATTTTTTTAATTATTACCTATTTTATATAAAATATATGTCATGGATTATAGTCTTTTAACTTTGATTTTTAGCGGGGAAAAACCTAAAATTTTGTGATGGAATAGAAAAATAAAATATAACTTAATTTTTACATATACTATAGTCTATTATGTTTTTAGCTTAGTGATAAAAAAATGTAGAACTTTAGGATGGTGAAGAAAAATATTGAATATCTATAGATGTAGTATACCATAAGTCAATGTAAATATGATGAATATATACAATATGCTGCTTGATTGTTTAATTTTAATTGTTATGCATATGTATAATTTATGGGTCATTCGTTTTTTGTCCTTTAACTTAGTTTTTTAGAGGTGAAGAAACCAAAATATTGGTGATGGAGAAGAAGAAAAATATAGAAATCGTTTACATCTTTTATACCATAATACAATGTGATTATAGTGAATACAAATAACGTTGAGCTTAAATATTAAAATTTAGTGAACACCCATGTAGATGTAATTTATTTGTCATTCATTTGCAGTCTTTTAACTATGTGGTTTAGTGACGAAGAAACATGAAATTTTGTGATGGAGAAGAAACATATTGAATATATTTACATCTAACTTACCATAATTCAATGTGAAAAGGGCAAATAACAATAAATACTACCTTGATTATTTAGTTTAATTATAACCTATTTCATATGAAAAATATGTCATGGATTATAGTCTATTGACTTTGTATTTTAGTGGGGAAAAATCTAAAATTTTCTAATGGAGTAGAAAAATAGAATATAATTAATTTTTTACATCTACTATAGTCTATTGTAGTTTTAGCTTAGTGACAAAAAAATATAAAATTTTGGGACGGTGAAGAAAAATATTGAATATTTTTAGATGTGATATACCATATGTCAATGTGAATACGATTAATATAAAAAATATTTAGCTTGATTATTTAATTTTAATTGTTATGCATATGTATAAATTATGGTCCATTCATTTGTTGTCTCTTAACTTAGTTTCTAAGAGGTGAAGAAAACAAAATTTTGGTAAAGGAGAAGAAGCAAAATATATAAATTGTTTATATCAATTATTTCATAATACAATGTGATTATACTGAATACAAATAACATTGAGCTTAAATATTTAAATTTACTGATTGCCCATGTAGATGTAACTTATTTGTTATTCATTTATAGTCTTTTAACTATGTGGCTTTGTGACGAATAAACATGAAATTTGGTGACGGAGAAGAAATATATTGAATATATTTACATCTAATTTACCATAATTCAATGTGAAAATGGTAAATATAAAAAAATTCTAGCTTGATAACATTTTTTTAATTATTACCTATTTTATATAAAATATATGTCATGGATTATAGTCTTTTAACTTTGATTTTTAGCGGGGAAAAACCTAAAATTTTGTGATGGAATAGAAAAATAAAATATAACTTAATTTTTACATATACTATAGTCTATTATGTTTTTAGCTTAGTGATAAAAAAAATGTAGAACTTTAGGATGGTGAAGAAAAATATTGAATATCTATAGATGTAGTATACCATAAGTCAATGTAAATACGATGAATATATACAATATGTTGCTTGATTGTTTAATTTTAATTGTTATGCATATGTATAATTTATGGGTCATTCGTTTTTTGTCCTTTAACTTAGTTTTTTAGAGGTGAAGAAACCAAAATATTGGTGATGGAGAAGAAGAAAAATATAGAAATCGTTTACATCTTTTATACCATAATACAATGTGATTATAGTGAATACAAATAACGTTGAGCTTAAATATTAAAATTTAGTGAACACCCATGTAGATGTAATTTATTTGTCATTCATTTGCAGTCTTTTAACTATGTGGTTTAGTGACGAAGAAACATGAAATTTTGTGATGGAGAAGAAACATATTGAATATATTTACATCTAACTTACCATAATTCAATGTGAAAAGGGCAAATAACAATAAATACTACCTTGATTATTTAGTTTAATTATAACCTATTTCATATGAAAAATATGTCATGGATTATAGTCTATTGACTTTGTATTTTAGTGGGGAAAAATCTAAAATTTTCTAATGGAGTAGAAAAATAGAATATAATTAATTTTTTACATCTACTATAGTCTATTGTAGTTTTAGCTTAGTGACAAAAAAATATAAAATTTTGGGACGGTGAAGAAAAATATTGAATATTTTTAGATGTGATATACCATATGTCAATGTGAATACGATGAATATAAAAAATATTTAGCTTGATTATTTAATTTTAATTGTTATGCATATGTATAAATTATGGTCCATTCATTTGTTGTCTCTTAACTTAGTTTCTAAGAGGTGAAGAAAACAAAATTTTGGTAAAGGAGAAGAAGAAAAATATATAAATTGTTTATATCAATTATTTCATAATACAATGTGATTATACTGAATACAAATAACATTGAGCTTAAATATTTAAATTTACTGATTGCCCATGTAGATGTAACTTATTTGTTATTCATTTATAGTCTTTTAACTATGTGGCTTTGTGACGAATAAACATGAAATTTGGTGACGGAGAAGAAATATATTGAATATATTTACATCTAATTTACCATAATTCAATGTGAAAATGGTAAATATAAAAAAATTCTAGCTTGATAACATTTTTTAATTATTACCTATTTTATATAAAATATATGTCATGGATTATAGTCTTTTAACTTTGATTTTTAGCGGGGAAAAACCTAAAATTTTGTGATGGAATAGAAAAATAAAATATAACTTAATTTTTACATATACTATAGTCTATTATGTTTTTAGCTTAGTGATAAAAAAATGTAGAACTTTAGGATGGTGAAGAAAAATATTGAATATCTATAGATGTAGTATACCATAAGTCAATGTAAATACGATGAATATATACAATATGTTGCTTGATTGTTTAATTTTAATTGTTATGCATATGTATAATTTATGGGTCATTCCTTTTTTGTCCTTTAACTTAGTTTTTTAGAGGTGAAGAAACCAAAATATTGGTGATGGAGAAGAAGAAAAATATAGAAATCGTTTACATCTTTTATACCATAATACAATGTGATTATAGTGAATACAAATAACGTTGAGCTTAAATATTAAAATTTAGTGAACACCCATGTAGATGTAATTTATTTGTCATTCATTTGCAGTCTTTTAACTATGTGGTTTAGTGACGAAGAAACATGAAATTTTGTGATGGAGAAGAAACATATTGAATATATTTACATCTAACTTACCATAATTCAATGTGAAAAGGGAAAATAACAATAAATGCTACCTTGATTATTTAGTTTAATTATAACCTATTTCATATGAAAAATATGTCATGGATTATAGTCTATTGACTTTGTATTTTAGTGGGGAAAAATCTAAAATTTTCTAATGGAGTAGAAAAATAGAATATAATTAATTTTTTACATCTACTATAGTCTATTGTAGTTTTAGCTTAGTGACAAAAAAATATAAAATTTTGGGACGGTGAAGAAAAATATTGAATATTTTTAGATGTGATATACCATATGTCAATGTGAATAGGATGAATATAAAAAATATTGAGCTTGATTATTTAATTTTAATTGTTATGCATATGTTTAAATTATGGTCCATTCATTTGTTGTCTCTTAACTTAGTTTCTAAGAGGTGAAGAAAACAAAATTTTGGTAAAGGAGAAGAAGCAAAATATATAAATTGTTTATATCAATTATTTCATAATACAATGTGATTATACTGAATACAAATAACATTGAGCTTAAATATTTAAATTTACTGATTGCCCATGTAGATGTAACTTATTTATTATTCATTTATAGTCTTTTAACTATGTGGCTTTGTGACGAATAAACATGAAATTTGGTGACGGAGAAGAAACATATAGAATATATTTACATCTAATTTACCATAATTCAATGTGAAAATGGTAAATATAAAAAAATTCTAGCTTGATAACATTTTTTAATTATTACCTATTTTATATAAAATATATGTCATGGATTACAGTCTTTTAACATTGTTTTTTAGTGGGGAAAAACCTAAAATTTTGTGATGGAATAGAAAATTAAAATATAACTTAATTTTTACATATACTATAGTCTATTATGTTTATAGCTTAGTGATAAAAAAATGTAGAACTTTAGGATGGTGAAGAAAAATATTGAATATCTATAGATGTAGTATACCATACGTCAATGTAAATACGATGAATATATACAATATTTTTCTTGATTGTTTAATTATAATTGTTTTACATATGTATAAATTATGGGTCATTAGTTTTTTGTCCTTTAACATTGTTTTTTAGAGGTGAAGAAACCAAAATATTGGTGATGGAGAAGAAGAAAAATATATAAATTAGTTACATGATTTATACATAGTGCAATGTCATTATAATGAATACAAATAACATTGAGCTTAAATATTAAAATTTAGAGAACACCCATGAAGAGGTAATTTATTTGTCATTCATTTACAGTCTTTTAACTATGTGGTTTAGTGACGAAGAAACATATTGAATATATTTACATATATCTTACCATAATTCAATGTGAAAATGGCAAATAACAATAAATTCTAGCTTGATTATTTAGTTTAATTATAATCTATTTTATATGAAAAATATGTCATGGATTATAGTCTATTGACTTTTTATTTTATTGGGGAAAAATCTAAAATTTTCTAATTGAGTAGAAAAATAGAATATAATTAATTTTTTACATCTACTATGGTCTATTATATTTTTGCTTGATTATTTAATTTTAATTGTTATGCATATGTATAAATTATGGGTCATTCATTTTTTGTCCTTTATCTTAGTTTTTTAGAGGTGAAGAAACCAAAATATTGGTGATGGAGAAGAAGAAAAATATAGAAATTGTTTACATCTTTTATACCATAATACAATGTGATTATAATGAATACAAATAACGTTGAGCTTAAATATTAAAATTTACTGAACACCCATGTAGATGTAATTTATTTCTCTGTCATTTTCAGTCTTTTAACTTTGTGGTTTAGTGACGAAGAAACATGAAATTTTGTGATGGAGAAGAAACATATTGAATATATTTACATCTAATTTACCATAATTCAATGTGAAAATGGTAAATATAAAAAATTCTAGGTTGTTATCATTTTTTAATTATTACCTATTTTATATAAAATATATGTCATGGATTATAGTCTTTTAACTTTGATTTTAAGTGGGAAAAACCTAAAATTTTGTGATGGAATAGAAAAATAAAATATAAATTAATTTTTACATATACTATAGTCTATTATGTTTTTAGCTAAGTGATAAAAAAATGTAAAACTTTAGGATGGTGAAGAAAAATATTGAATATCTATAGATGTAGTATACCATAAGTCAATGTAAATATGATGAATATATACAATATGTTGCTTGATTATTTAATTTTAATTGTTATGCATATGTATAAATTATGGGTCATTCGTTTTTTGTCCTTTATCTTAGTTTTTAGAGGTGAAGAAACCAAAATATTGGTGATGGAGAAGAAGAAAAATATAGAAATTGTTTACATCTTTTATACCATAATACAATGTGATTATAGTGAATACAAATAACGTTGAGCTTAAATATTAAAATTTAGTGAACACCCATGTAGATGTAATTTATTTGTCATTCATTTACAGTCTTTTAACTCTGTGGTTTAGTGACGAAGAAACATGAAATTCTGTGATGGAGAAGAAACATATTGAATATATTTACATCTAGCTTATCAAAATTCAATGTGAAAAAGGAAAATAACAATAAGTTATAGCTTGATTATTTACATTAATTCTAACCTATTTCATATGAAAAATATGTCATGGATTATAGTCTATTGACTTTGTATTTTAGTGGGGAAAAATCTAAAATTTTCTAATGGAGTAGAAAAATAGAATATAATTAATTTTTTACATCTACTATAGTCTATTGTAGTTTTAGCTTAGTGACAAAAAAATATAAAATTTTGGGACGGTGAAGAAAAATATTGAATATTTTAAGATGTGATATACCATATGTCAATGTGAATACGATGAATATAAAAAATATTTAGCTTGATTATTTAATTTTAATTGTTATGCATATGTATAAATTATGGTCCATTCATTTGTTGTCTCTTAACTTAGTTTCTAAGAGGTGAAGAAAACAAAATTTTGGTAAAGGAGAAGAAGCAAAATATATAAATTGTTTATATCAATTATTTCATAATACAATGTGATTATACTGAATACAAATAACATTGAGCTTAAATATTTAAATTTACTGATTGCCCATGTAGATGTAACTTATTTGTTATTCATTTATAGTCTTTTAACTATGTGGCTTTGTGACGAATAAACATGAAATTTGGTGACGGAGAAGAAATATATTAAATATATTTACATCTAATTTACCATAATTCAATGTGAAAATGGTAAATATAAAAAAATTCTAGCTTGATAACATTTTTTAATTATTACCTATTTGATATAAAATATATGTCATGGATTACAGTCTTTTAACATTGTTTTTTAGTGGGGAAAAACCTAAAATTTTGTGATGGAATAGAAAATTAAAATATAACTTAATTTATACATATACTATAGTCTATTATGTTTTTAGCTTAGTGATAAAAAAATGTAGAACTTTAGGATGGTGAAGAAAAATATTGAATATCTATAGATGTAGTATACCATAAGTCAATGTAAATACGATGAATATATACAATATGTTTCTTGATTGTTTAATTTTAATTGTTATGCATATGTATAATTTATGGGTCATTCCTTTTTTGTCCTTTAACTTAGTTTTTTAGAGGTGAAGAAACCAAAATATTGGTGATGGAGAAGAAGAAAAATATAGAAATCGTTTACATCTTTTATACCATAATACAATGTGATTATAGTGAATACAAATAACGTTGAGCTTAAATATTAAAATTTAGTGAACACCCATGTAGATGTAATTTATTTGTCATTCATTTGCAGTCTTTTAACTATGTGGTTTAGTGACGAAGAAACATGAAATTTTGTGATGGAGAAGAAACATATTGAATATATTTACATCTAACTTACCATAATTCAATGTGAAAAGGGAAAATAACAATAAATGCTACCTTGATTATTTAGTTTAATTATAACCTATTTCATATGAAAAATATGTCATGGATTATAGTCTATTGACTTTGTATTTTAGTGGGGAAAAATCTAAAATTTTCTAATGGAGTAGAAAAATAGAATATAATTAATTTTTTACATCTACTATAGTCTATTGTAGTTTTAGCTTAGTGACAAAAAAATATAAAATTTTGGGACGGTGAAGAAAAATATTGAATATTTTTAGATGTGATATACCATATGTCAATGTGAATAGGATGAATATAAAAAATATTGAGCTTGATTATTTAATTTTAATTGTTATGCATATGTTTAAATTATGGTCCATTCATTTGTTGTCTCTTAACTTAGTTTCTAAGAGGTGAAGAAAACAAAATTTTGGTAAAGGAGAAGAAGCAAAATATATAAATTGTTTATATCAATTATTTCATAATACAATGTGATTATACTGAATACAAATAACATTGAGCTTAAATATTTAAATTTACTGATTGCCCATGTAGATGTAACTTATTTGTTATTCATTTATAGTCTTTTAACTATGTGGCTTTGTGACTAATAAACATGAAATTTGGTGACGGAGAAGAAACATATAGAATATATTTACATCTAATTTACCATAATTCAATGTGAAAATGGTAAATATAAAAAAATTCTAGCTTGATAACATTTTTTAATTATTACCTATTTTATATAAAATATATGTCATGGATTACAGTCTTTTAACATTGTTTTTTAGTGGGGAAAAACCTAAAATTTTGTGATGGAATAGCAAATTAAAATATAACTTAATTTTTACATATACTATAGTCTATTATGTTTATAGCTTAGTGATAAAAAAATGTAGAACTTTAGGATGGTGAAGAAAAATATTGAATATCTATAGATGTAGTATACCATAAGTCAATGTAAATACGATGAATATATACAATATTTTTCTTGATTGTTTAATTATAATTGTTTTGCATATGTATAAATTATGGGTCATTAGTTTTTTGTCCTTTAACATTGTTTTTTAGAGGTGAAGAAACCAAAATATTGGTGATGGAGAAGAAGAAAAATATATAAATTAGTTACATGATTTATACATAGTGCAATGTCATTATAATGAATACAAATAACATTGAGCTTAAATATTAAAATTTAGAGAACACCCATGAAGAGGTAATTTATTTGTCATTCATTTACAGTCTTTTAACTATGTGGTTTAGTGACGAAGAAACATATTGAATATATTTACATATATCTTACCATAATTCAATGTGAAAATGGCAAATAACAATAAATTCTAGCTTGATTATTTAGTTTAATTATAATCTATTTTATATGAAAAATATGTCATGGATTATAGTCTATTGACTTTTTATTTTATTGGGGAAAAATCTAAAATTTTCTAATGGAGTAGAAAAATAGAATATAATTAATTTTTTACATCTACTATGGTCTATTATATTTTTGCTTGATTATTTAATTTTAATTGTTATGCATATGTATAAATTATGGGTCATTCATTTTTTGTCCTTTATCTTAGTTTTTTAGAGGTGAAGAAACCAAAATATTGGTGATGGAGAAGAAGAAAAATATAGAAATTGTTTACATCTTTTATACCATAATACAATGTGATTATAATGAATACAAATAATGTTGAGCTTAAATATTAATATTTACTGAACACCCATGTAGATGTAATTTATTTCTCAGTCATTTTTAGTCTTTTAACTTTGTGGTTTAGTGACGAAGAAACATGAAATTTTGTGATGGAGAAGAAACATATTGAATATATTTACATCTAATTTACCATAATTCAATGTGAAAATGGTAAATATAAAAAATTCTAGGTTGTTATCATTTTTTAATTATTACCTATTTTATATAAAATATATGTCATGGATTATAGTCTTTTAACTTTGATTTTAAGTGGGAAAAACCTAAAATTTTGTGATGGAATAGAAAAATAAAATATAAATTAATTTTTACATATACTATAGTCTATTATATTTTTAGCTAAGTGATAAAAAATGTAAAACTTTAGAATGGTGAAGAAAAATATTGAATATCTATAGATGTAGTATACCATAAGTCAATGTAAATATGATGAATATATACAATATGTTGCTTGATTATTTAATTTTAATTGTTATGCATATGTATAAATTATGGGTCATTCGTTTTTTGTCCTTTATCTTAGTTTTTTAGAGGTGAAGAAACCAAAATATTGGTGATGGAGAAGAAGAAAAATATAGAAATTGTTTACATCTTTTATACCATAATACAATGTGATTATAGTGAATACAAATAACGTTGAGCTTAAATATTAAAATTTAGTGAACACCCATGTAGATGTAATTTATTTGTCATTCATTTACAGTCTTTTAACTCTGTGGTTTAGTGACGAAGAAACATGAAATTCTGTGATGGAGAAGAAACATATTGAATATATTTACATCTATCTTATCAAAATTCAATGTGAAAAAGGAAAATAACAATAAGTTATAGCTTGATTATTTACATTAATTCTAACCTATTTTATGTGAAAAATATGTCATGGATTATAGTCTTTTAACTATGTATTTTAGTGGGGGAAAATCTAAAATTTTCTAATGGAGTAGAAAAATAGAATATAATTAATCTTTTACATCTACTATAGTCTATTATATTTTTAGCTTAGTGATAAAAAAATATAAAACTTTGGGACGGTGAAGAAAAATGTTGAATATTTTTAGATGTGATATACCAAAAGTCAATGTGAATACGATGAATATAAGAAATATTAAGCTTGATTATTTAATTTTAATTGTTATGCATATGTATAAATTATGGGACTTTCATTTGTTGTCTCTTAACTTAGTTTCTTAGAGGTGAAGAAAACAAAATTTTGGTAATGGAGAAGAAGAAAAATATATAAATTGTTTATATCTATTATACCATAATACAATGTGATTATACTGAATACAAATAACATTGAGCTTAAATATTTAAATTTTTTGATTGCCCATGTAGATGTAATTTATTTGTTATTCATTTATAGTCTTTTAACTCTGTGGCTTTGTGACTAAGAAACATGAAATTTTGTGATGGAGAAGAAACATCTTGAATATATTTACATCTAATTTACCATAATTCAATGTGAAAATGGTAAATA
Organism: Lathyrus sativus; assembly: GCA_963859935.3. NCBI lineage: Eukaryota > Viridiplantae > Streptophyta > Magnoliopsida > Fabales > Fabaceae > Lathyrus > Lathyrus sativus. The sequence continues at coordinate 626,357 of CAWUDS030002014.1, forward strand.
TAAAAAAATTCTACCTTGATAACATTTTTTAATTATTACCTATTTTATATAAAATATATGTCATGGATTATAGTCTTTTAACTTTGTTTTTTAGTGGGGAAAACCTAAAATTCTGTGATGGAATAGAAAAATCAAATATAACTTAATTTTTACATATACTATAGTCTATTATGTTTTTAGCTTAGTGATAAAAAAATGTAAAACTTTAGGATGGTGAAGAAAAATATTGAATATCTATAGATGTAGTATACCATAAGTCAATGTAAATACGATGAATATATACAATATATTGCTTGATTATTTAATTTTAATTGTTATGCATATGTATAAATTATGGGTCATTCATTTTTTGTCCTTTATCTTAGTTTTTTAGAGGTGAAGAAACCAAAATATTGGTGATGGAGAAGAAGAAAAATATAGAAATTGTTTACATCTTTTATACCATAATACAATGTGATTATAATGAATACAAATAACGTTGAGCTTAAATATTAAAATTTACTGAACACCCATGTAGATGTAATTTATTTCTCAGTCATTTACAGTCTTTTAACTATGTGGTTTAGTGACGAAGAAACATGAAATTTTGTGATGGAGAAGAAACATATTGAATATATTTACATCTAATTTACCATAATTCAATGTGAAAATGGTAAATATCAAAAATTCTAGGTTGTTATCATTTTTTAATTATTACCTATTTTATATAAAATATATGTCATGGATTATAGTCTTTTAACTTTGATTTTAAGTGGGAAAAACCTAAAATTTTGTGATGGAATAGAAAAATAAAATATAAATTAATTTTTACATATACTATAGTCTATTATGTTTTTAGCTAAGTGATAAAAAAATGTAAAACTTTAGGATGGTGAAGAAAAATATTGAATATCTATAGATGTAGTATACCATAAGTCAATGTAAATACGATGAATATATACAATATGTTGCTTGATTATTTAATTTTAATTGTTATGCATATGTATAAATTATGGGTCATTCGTTTTTTGTCCTTTATCTTAGTTTTTTAGAGGTGAAGAAACCAAAATATTGGTGATGGAGAAGAAGGAAAATATAGAAATTGTTTACATCTTTTATACCATAATACAATGTGATTATAGTGAATACAAATAACGTTGAGCTTAAATATTAAAATTTAGTGAACACCCATGTAGATGTAATTTATTTGTCATTCATTTACAGTCTTTTAACTCTGTGGTTTAGTGACGAAGAAACATGAAATTCTGTGATGGAGAAGAAACATATTGAATATATTTACATCTAGCTTATCAAAATTCAATGTGAAAAAGGAAAATAACAATAAGTTATAGCTTGATTATTTACATTAATTCTAACCTATTTTATGTGAAAAATATGTCATGGATTATAGTCTTTTAACTATGTATTTTAGTGGGGAAAAATCTAAAATTTTCTAATGGAGTAGAAAAATAGAATATAATTAATCTTTTACATCTACTATAGTCTATTATATTTTTAGCTTAGTGATAAAAAAATATAAAACTTTGGGACGGTGAAGAAAAATGTTGAATATTTTTAGATGTGATATACCAAAAGTCAATGTGAATACGATGAATATAAGAAATATTAAGCTTGATTATTTAATTTTAATTGTTATGCATATGTATAAATTATGGGACTTTCATTTGTTGTCTCTTAACTTAGTTTCTTAGAGGTGAAGAAAACAAAATTTTGGTAATGGAGAAGAAGAAAAATATATAAATTGTTTATATCTATTATACCATAATACAATGTGATTATACTGAATACAAATAACATTGAGCTTAAATATTTAAATTTTTTGATTGCCCATGTAGATGTAATTTATTTGTTATTCATTTATATTCTTTTAACTCTGTGGCTTTGTGACTAAGAAACATGAAATTTTGTGACGGAGAAGAAACATCTTGAATATATTTACATCTAATTTACCATAATTCAATGTGAAAATGGTAAATATAAAAAAATTCTACCTTGATAACATTTTTTAATTATTACCTATTTTATATAAAATATATGTCATGGATTATAGTCTTTTAACTTTGTTTTTTAGTGGGGAAAACCTAAAATTCTGTGATGGAATAGAAAAATAAAATATAACTTAATTTTTACCCATACTATAGTCTATTATGTTTTTAGCCTAGTGATAAAAAAATGTAAAACTTTAGGATGGTGAAGAAAAATATTGAATATCTATAGATGTAGTATACCATAAGTCAATGTAAATACGATGAATATATACAATATATTGCTTGATTATTTAATTTTAATTGTTATGCATATGTATAAATTATGGGTCATTCATTTTTTGTCCTTTATCTTAGTTTTTTAGAGGTGAAGAAACCAAAATATTGGTGATGGAGAAGAAGAAAAATATAGAAATTGTTTACATCTTTTATACCATAATACAATGTGATTATAATGAATACAAATAACGTTGAGCTTAAATATTAAAATTTACTGAACACCCGTGTAGATGTAATTTATTTGTCATTCATTTACAGTCTTTTAACTATGTGGTTTAGTGACGAAGAAACATGAAATTTTGTGATGGAGAAGAAACATATTGAATATATTTACATCTAATTTACCATAATTCAATGTGAAAATGGTAAATATAAAAAATTCTAGGTTCTTATCATTTTTTAATTATTGCCTATTTCATATAAAATATATGTCATGAATTATAGTCTTTTAACTTTGATTTTAAGTGGGAAAAACCTAAAATTTTGTGATGGAATAGAAAAATAAAATATAAATTAATTTTTACATATGCTATAGTCTATTATGTTTTTAGCTAAGTGATAAAAAAATGTAAAACTTTAGGATGGTGAAGAAAAATATTGAATATCTATAGATGTAGTATACCATAAGTAAATGTAAATACGATGAATATATACAATATGTTGCTTGATTATTTAATTTTAATTGTTATGCATATGTATAAATTATGGGTCATTCGTTTTTTGTCCTTTATCTTAGTTTTTTAGAGGTAAAGAAACCAAAATATTGGTGATGGAGAAGAAGAAAAATATAGAAATTGTTTACATCTTTTATACCATAATACAATGTGATTATAGTGAATACAAATAACGTTGAGCTTAAATATTAAAATTTAGTGAACACCCATGTAGATGTAATTTATTTGTCATTCATTTACAGTCTTTTAACTCTGTGGTTTAGTGACGAAGAAACATGAAATTCTGTGATGGAGAAGAAACATATTGAATATATTTACATCTAGCTTATCAAAATTCAATGTGAAAATGGAAAATAACAATAAGTTCTATCTTGATTATTTACATTAATTATAACCTATTTTATGTGAAAAATATGTCATGGATTATAGTCTTTTAACTATGTATTTTAGTGGGGATAAATCTAAAATTTTCTAATGGAGTTGAAAAATAGAATATAATTAATCTTTTACATCTACTATAGTCTATTATATTTTTAGCTTAGTGATAAAAAAATATAAAAGTTTGGGACGGCGGAGAAAAATATTGAATAATTTTAAATGTAATATACCATAAGTCAATGTGAATACGATGAATATTAAAAATATTAAGCTTGATTATTTAATTTTAATTGTTATGCATTCGTAAAAATTATGGGTCATTCATTTGTTGTCTCTTAACTTAGTTTCTTAGAGGTGAAGAAAACAAAATTTTGGTAATGGAGAAGAAGAAAAATGTATAAAATGTTTATATCTATTATACCATAATACAATGTGATTATCCTGAATACAAATAACATTGAGCTTAAATATTTAAATTTACTAATTGCCCATGTAGATGTAATTTATTTGTTATTCATTTATAGTCTTTTAACTCTGTCGCTTTGTGACGAAGAAACATGAAATTTTGTGACGGAGAAGAAACATATTGAATATATTTACATCTAATTTACCATAATTCAATGTGAAAATGGTAAATATAAAAAAAGTTATAGCTTGATAACATTTTTTAATTATTACCTATTTTATATAAAATATATGTCATGGATTATAGTCTTTTAAATTTGTTTTTTAGTGGGAAAAACCTAGAATTTTGTGATGGAATAGAAAAATAAAATATAAATTAATTTTTAAATACACTATAGTCTATTATGTTTTTAGCTTAGTGATAAAAAAATGTAAAACTTTAGGATGGTGAAGAAAAACATTGAGTATCTATAGATGTAGTATACTATAAGTCAATCTAAATACGACGAATATATACAATATTTTGCTTGATTGTTTAATTTTAATTGTTATGCGTATGTATAAATTATGGGTCATTCGTTTTTTGTCCTTTATCTTAGTTTTTTAGAGGTAAAGATAGCAAAATATTGGTGACTGAGAAGAAGAAAAAAATATAAATTGTTTACATCTTTTATACCATAGTACAATGTGATTATAGTGAATAGAAATAACATTGAGCTTAAATATTAACATTTAGGGAACACCCATGTAGATGTAATTTATTTGTCATTCATTTACAGTCTTTTAACTCTGTGGTTTAGTGATGAAGAAACATGAAATTTTGTGATGGAGAAGAAACATATTGAATATATTTACATCTAACTTACCATAATTCAATGTGAAAAGGGCAAATAACAATACATTCTAGCTTGATTATTTAGTTTAAATATAACCTATTTTATATGAAAAATATGTCATGGATTATATTCTATTAACTTTGTATTTTAGTGGGAAAATTCTAAAATTTCCTAATGGAGTAGAAAAATAGAATATAATTAATCTTTTACATCTATTATAGTCTATTATATTTTTAGCTTAGTGATAAAAAAATATAAAACTTTGGGACGGTGAAGAAAAATATTGAATAATTTTAAATGTAATATACCATAAGTCAATGTGAATACGATGATAATAAAAAATATTGACCTTGATTATTTAATTTTAATTGTTATGCATTTGTAAAAATTATGGGTCATTCATTTGCTGTCTCTTAACTTCGTTTCTTAGAGGTGGAGAAAACAAAATTTTGGTAATGGAGAAGAAGAAAAATGTATAAAATGTTTATATCTATTATACCATAATACAATGTGATTATCCTGAATTCAAATAACATTGAGCTTAAATATTTAAATTTACTAATTGCCCATGTAGATGTAATTTATTTGTTATTCATTTATAGTCTTTTAACTATGTGGCTTTGCGACGAAGAAATATGAAATTTGGTGACGGAGAAGAAACATATTGAATATATTTACATCTATTTTACCATAATTCAATGTGAAAATGGTAAATATAAAAAAATTCTAGCTTGATAACATTTTTTAATTATTACCTATTTTATATAAAATATATGTCATGGATTATAGTCTTTTAACTTTTTTTTTAGTGGGGAAAAACCTAAAATTTTGTGATGGAATAGAAAAATAAAATATAACTTAATTTTTACACATACTATAGTCTATTATGTTTTTAGCCTAGTGATAAAAAAATGTAAAACTTTAGGATGGGGAAGAAAAATATTGAATATCTATAGATGTAGTATACCATAAGTCAATGTAAATACGACGAATATATACAATATTTTGTTTGATTGTTTAATTTTAATTGTTATGCATATGTATAAATTATGGGTCATTCGTTTTTTCTCCTTTAACTTAGTTTTTTATAGGTGAAGAAACCAAAATAATGGTGATTGAGAAGAAGAAAAATATATAAATTGTTTACGTCTTTTATACCATAGTACAATGTGATTATAGTGAATACAAATAACATTGAGCTTATATATTAACATTTAGTGAACACCCATGTAGATGTAATTTATTTGTCATTCATTTACAGTCTTTTAACTATGTGGTTTAGTGACGAAGAAACATGAAATTTTGTGATGGAGAAGAAACATATTGAATATATTTACATCTAACTTACCATAATTCAATGTGAAAAGGGCAAATAACAATACATTCTAGCTTGATTACTTAGTTTAACTATAACCTATTTTATATGAAAAATATGTCATGGATTATAGTCTATTAACTTTGTATTTTAGTGGGGAAAATCTAAAATTTTCTAATGGAGTAGAAAAATAGAATATAATTAATTTTTTACATCTATTATAGTCTATTATATTTTTAGCTTAGTGATAAAAAAATATAAAACTTTGGGACGGTGAAGAAAAATATTGAATAATTTTAAATGTAATATACCATAAGTCAATGTGAATACGATGAATATTAAAAATATTAAGCTTGATTTTTTAATTTTAATTGTTTGCATTTGTAAAAATTATGGGTCATTCATTTGTTGTCTCTTAACTTAGTTTCTTAGAGGTGAAGAAAACAAAATTTTGGTAATGGAGAAGAAGAAAAATGTATAAAATGTTTATATCTATTATACCATAATACAATGTGACTATCCTGAATACAAATAACATTGAGCTTAAATATTTAAATTTACTAATTTCCCATGTAGATGTAATTTATTTGTTATTCATTAATAGTCTTTTAACTCTGTGGCTTTGTGACGATGAAACATGAAATTTTGTGACGGAGAAGAAACATATTGAATATATTTACATCTAATTTACCATAAATCAATGTGAAAATGGTAAATATAAAAAAATTCTAGCTTGATAACATTTTTTAATTATTACCTATTTTATATAAAATATATGTCATGGATTATAGTCTTTTAACTTTTTTTTTAGTGGGGAAAAACCTAAAATTTTGTGATGGAATAGAAAAATAAAATATAACTTAATTTTTACACATACTATAGTCTATTATGTTTTTAGCCTAGTGATAAAAAGATGTAAAACTGTAGGATGGTGAAGAAAAATATTGAATATCTATAGATGTAGTATACCATAAGTCAATGTAAATACGACGAATATATACAATATTTTGTTTGATTGTTTAATTTTAATTGTTATGCATATGTAAAAATTATGGGTCATTCGTCTTTTGTCCTTTAACTTAATTTTTTATAGGTAAAGATACCAAAATATTGGTGACGGAGAAGAAGAAAAATATATAAATTGTTTACGTCTTTTATAGCATAGTACAATGTGATTATAGTGAATAGAAATAACGTTGAGCTTAAATATTAACATTTAGTGAACACCCATGTAGATGTAATTTATTTGTCATTCATTTACAGTCTTTTAACTCTGTGGTTTAGTGACGAAGAAACATGAAATTTTGTGATTGAAAAGAAACATACTGAATATATTTACATCTAACATACCATAATTCAATGTGAAAAGGGAAAATAACAATAAATTCTAGATTGATTATTTAGTTTAACTATAACCTATTTTATATGAAAAATATGTCATGGATTATAGTCTATTAACATTGTATTTTAGTGGGGGAAATGTTAAATTTTCTAATGGAGTAGAAAAATAGAATATAATTAATCCTTTACATCTACTATAGTCTATTATATTTTTAGCTTAGTGATAAAAAAATATAACACTTTGGGACTTTGAAGAAAAATATTGAATAATTTTAAATGTAATATACCATTAGTCAATGTGAATACGATGAATATAAAAAATATTGACCTTGATTATTTAATTTTAATTGTTATGCATTTGTAAAAATTATGGGTCATTCATTTGTTGTCTCTTAACTTAGTTTCTTAGAGGTGAAGAAAACAAAATTTTGGTAATGGAGAAGAAGAAAAATGTATAAATTGTTTATATCTATTATACCATAATACAATGTGATTATCTTGAATACAAATAACATTGAGTTTAAATATTTAAATTTACTAATTGCCCATGTAGATGTAATTTATTTGTTATTCATTTATAGTATTTTAACTCTGTGGCTTTGTGACGAAGAAACATGAAATTTGGTGACGGAGAAGAAACATATTGAATATATTTACATCTATTTTACCATAATTCAATGTGAAAATGGTAAATATAAAAAAATTCTAGCTTGATAACATTTTTTAATTATAACCTATTATATATAAAATATATGTCATGGATTATAGTCTTTTAACTTTTTTTTTAGTGGGGAAAAACCTAAAATTTTGTGATGGAATAGAAAAATAAAATATAACTTAATTTTTACACATACTATAGTCCATTATGTTTTTAGCCTAGTGATAAAAAAATGTAAAACTTTAGGATGGTGAAGAAAAATATTGAATATCTATAGATGTAGTATACCATAAGTCAATGTAAATACGACGAATATATACAATATTTTGTTTGATTGTTTAATTTTAATTGTTATGCATATGTAAAAATTATGGGTCATTCGTCTTTTGTCCTTTAACTTAATTTTTTAAAGGTAAAGATACCAAAATATTGGTGACGGAGAAGAAGAAAAAAATATAAATTGTTTACATCTTTTATACCATAGTACAATGTGATTATAGTGAATACAAATAACATTGAGCTTATATATTAACATTTAGTGAACACCCATGTAGATGTAATTTATTTGTCATTCATTTACAGTCTTTTAACTCTGTGGTTTAGTGACGAAGAAACATGAAATTTTGTGATTGAGAAGAAACATACTGAATATATTTACATCTAACTTACAATAATTCAATGTGAAAAGGGAAAATAACAATAAATTATAGATTGATTATTTAGTTTAACTATAAATTATTTAATATAAAAAATATGTCATGGATTATAGTCTATTAACTTTGTATTTTAGTGGGGAAAATGTTAAATTTTCTAATGGAGTAGAAAAATAGAATATAATTAATCTTTTACATCTACTATAGTCTATTATATTTTTAGCTTAGTGATAAAAAATATAAAAGTTTGGGACGCTGAAGAAAAATAATGAATAATTTTAAATGTAATATACCATAAGTCAATGTGAATACGATGAATATAAAAAATATTGAGCTTGATTATTTAATTTTTATCTTTATTCATTTGTACAAATTATGGGTCATTCATTTGTTGTCTCTTAACTTAGTTTCTTAGAGGTGAAGAAAACAAAATTTTGGTAATGGAGAAGAAGAAAAATATATAAATTGTTTATATCTATTATACCATAATACAATGTGATTATCCTGAATACAAATAACATTGAGCTTAAATATTTAAATTTACTAATTGCCCATGTAGATGTAATTTATTTGTTATTCATTTATAGTCTTTTAACTATGTGGCTTTGTGACGAAGAAACATGAAATTTGGTGATGGAGAAGAAACATATTGAATATATTTACATCTATTTTACCATAATTCAATGTGAAAATGGTAAATATAAAAATATTCTAGCTTGATAACATTTTTTAATTATTACCTATTTTATATAAAATATATGTCATGGATTATAGTCTTTTTACTTTGTTTTTTAGTGGGGAAAAACCTAAAATTTTGTGATGGAATAGAAAAATAAAATATAACTTAATTTTTACACATACTATAGTCTATTATGTTTTTAGCCTAGTGATAAAAAAATGTAAAACTTTAGGATGGTGAAGAAAAATATTGAATATCTATAGATGTAGTATACCATAAGTCAATGTAAATACGACGAATATATACAATATTTTGTTTGATTGTTTAATTTTAATTGTTATGCATATGTAAAAATTATGGGTCATTCGTCTTTTGTGCTTTAACTTAATTTTTTATAGGTAAAGATACCAAAATATTGGTGACGGAGAAGAGGAAAAAAATATAAATTGTTTACATCTTTTATACCATAGTACAATGTGATTATAGGGAATACAAATAACATTGAGCTTATATATTAACATTTAGTGAACACCCATGTAGATGTAATTTATTTGTCATTCATTTACAGTCTTTTAACTGTGTGGTTTAGTGACGAAGAAACATGAAATTTTGTGATGGAGAAGAAACATATTGAATATATTTACATCTAACTTACCATAATTCAATGTGAAAAGGGCAAATAACAATACATTCTAGCTTGATTATTTAGTTTAACTATAACCTATTTTATATGAAAAATATGTCATGGATTATAGTCTATTAACTTTGTATTTTAGTGGGGAAAATCTAAAATTTTCTAATGGAGTAGAAAAATAGAATATAATTAATCTTTTACATCTACTATAGTCTATTATATTTTTAGCTTAGTGATAAAAAAATATAAAACTTTGGGACGTTGAAGAAAAATATTGAATAATTTTAAATGTAATATACCATAAGTCAATGTGAATACGATGAATATAAAAAATATTGACCTTGATTATTTAATTTTAATTGTTATGCATTTGTAAAAATTATGGGTCATTCATTTGTTGTCTCTTAACTTAGTTTCTTAGAGGTGAAGAAAACAAAATTTTGGTAATGGAGAAGAAGAAAAATGTATAAATTGTTTATATCTATTATACCATAATACAATGTGATTATACTGAATACAAATAACATTGAGTTTAAATATTTAAATTTACTAATTGCCCATGTAGATGTAATTTATTTGTTATTCATTTATAGTATTTTAACTCTGTGGCTTTGTGACGAAGAAACATGAAATTTGGTGATGGAGAAGAAACATATTGAATATATTTACATCTATTTTACCATAATTCAATGTGAAAATGGTAAACATAAAAAAATTCTAGCTTGATAACATTTTTTAATTATTACCTAATTTATATAAAATATATGTCATGGATTATAGTCTTTTAACTTTGTTTTTTAGTGGGGAAAAACATAAAATTTTGTGATGGAATAGAAAAATAAAATATAACTTAATTTTTACACATACTATAGTCTATTATGTTTTTAGCCTAGTGATAAAAAAATGTAAAACTTTAGGATGGTGAAGAAAAATATTGAATATCTATAGATGTAGTATACCATAAGTCAATCTAAATACGACGAATATATACAATATTTTGTTTGATTGTTTAATTTTAATTGTTATGCATATGTAAAAATTATGGGTCATTCGTCTTTTGTCCTTTAACTTAATTTTTTATAGGTAAAGATACCAAAATAATGGTGACGGAGAAGAGGAAAAAAATATAAATTGTTTACATCTTTTATACCATAGTACAATGTGATTATAGGGAATACAAATAACATTGAGGTTATATATTAACATTTAGTGAACACCCATGTAGATGTAATTTATTTGTCATTCATTTACAGTCTTTTAACTATGTGGTTTAGTGACGAAGAAACATGAAATTTTGTGATGGAGAAGAAACATATTGAATATATTTACATCTAACTTACCATAATTCAATGTGAAAAGGGCAAATAACAATACATTCTAGCTTGATTATTTAGTTTAACTATAACCTATTTTATATGAAAAATATGTCATGGATTATAGTCTATTAACTTTGTATTTTAGTGGGGAAAATCTAAAATTTTCTAATGGAGTAGAAAAATAGAATATAATTAATCTTTTACATCTACTATAGTCTATTATATTTTTAGCTTAGTGATAAAAAATATAAAACTTTGGGACGTTGAAGAAAAATATTGAATAATTTTAAATGTAATATACCATAAGTCAATGTGAATACGATGAATATAAAAAATATTGACCTTGATTATTTAATTTTAATTGTTATGCATTTGTAAAAATTATGGGTCATTCATTTGTTGTCTCTTAACTTAGTTTCTTAGAGGTGAAAAAAACAAAATTTTGGTAATGGAGAAGAAGAAAAATGTATAAATTGTTTATATCTATTATACCATAATACAATGTGATTATACTGAATACAAATAACATTGAGTTTAAATATTTAAATTTACTAATTGCCCATGTAGATGTAATTTATTTGTTATTCATTTATAGTATTTTAACTCTGTGGCTTTGTGACCAAGAAACATGAAATTTGGTGATGGAGAAGAAACATATTGAATATATTTACATCTATTTTACCATAATTCAATGTGAAAATGGTAAACATAAAAAAATTCTAGCTTGATAACATTTTTTAATTATTACCTAATTTATATAAAATATATGTCATGGATTATAGTCTTTTAACTTTGTTTTTTAGTGTGGAAAAACCTAAAATTTTGTGATGGAATAGAAAAATAAAATATAACTTAATTTTTACCCATACTATAGTCTATTATGTTTTTAGCCTAGTGACAAAAAAATGTAAAACTTTAGAATGGTGAAGAAAAATATTGAATATCTATAGATGTAGTATACCATAAGTCAATGTAAATACGACGAATATATACAATATTTTGTTTGATTGTTTAATTTTAATTGTTATGCATATGTAAAAATTATGGGTCATTCGTCTTTTGTCCTTTAACTTAATTTTTTATAGGTAAAGATACCAAAATAATGGTGACGGAGAAGAGGAAAAAAATATAAATTGTTTACATCTTTTATACCATAGTACAATGTGATTATAGGGAATACAAATAACATTGAGCTTATATATTAACATTTAGTGAACACCCATGTAGATGTAATTTATTTGTCATTCATTTACAGTCTTTTAACTATGTGGTTTAGTGACGAAGAAACATGAAATTTTGTGATGGAGAAGAACCATATTGAATATATTTACATCTAACTTACCATAATTCAATGTGAAAAGGGCAAATAACAATACATTCTAGCTTGATTATTTAGTTTAACTATAACCTATTTTATATGAAAAATATGTCATGGATTATAGTCTATTAACTTTGTATTTTAGTGGGGAAAATCTAAAATTTTCTAATGGAGTAGAAAAATAGAATATAATTAATCTTTTACATCTACTATAGTCTATTATATTTTTAGCTTAGTGATAAAAAAATATAAAACTTTGGGACGTTGAAGAAAAATATTGAATAATTTTAAATGTAATATACCATAAGTCAATGTGAATACGATGAATATAAAAAATATTGACCTTGATTATTTAATTTTAATTGTTATGCATTTGTAAAAATTATGGGTCATTCATTTGTTGTCTCTTAACTTAGTTTCTTAGAGGTGAAGAAAACAAAATTTTGGTAATGGAGAAGAAGAAAAATGTATAAATTGTTTATATCTATTATACCATAATACAATGCGATTATACTGAATACAAATAACATTGAGTTTAAATATTTAAATTTACTAATTGCCCATGTAGATGTAATTTATTTGTTATTCATTTATAGTATTTTAACTCTGTGGCTTTGTGACGAAGAAACATGAAATTTGGTGATGGAGAAGAAACATATTGAATATATTTACATCTATTTTACCATAATTCAATGTGAAAATGGTAAATATAAAAAAATTCTAGCTTGATAACATTTTTTAATTATTACCTAATTTATATAAAATGTATGTCATGGATTATAGTCTTTTAACTTTGTTTTTTAGTGTGGAAAAACCTAAAATTTTGTGATGGAATAGAAAAATAAAATATAACTTAATTTTTACACATACTATAGTCTATTATGATTTTAGCCTAGTAACAAAAAAATGTAAAACTTTAGGATGGTGAAGAAAAATATTGAATATCTATAGATGTAGTATACCATAAGTCAATCTAAATACGACGAATATATACAATATTTTGTTTGATTGTTTAATTTTAATTGTTATGCATATGTAAAAATCATGGGTCATTCGTCTTTTGTCCTTTAACTTAATTTTTTATAGGTAAAGATACCAAAATAATGGTGACGGAGAAGAGGAAAAAAATATAAATTGTTTACATCTTTTATACCATAGTACAATGTTATTATAGGGAATACAAATAACATTGAGGTTATATATTAACATTTAGTGAACACCCATGTAGATGTAATTTATTTGTCATTCATTTACAGTCTTTTAACTGTGTGGTTTAGTAACGAAGAAACATGAAATTTTGTGATGGAGAAGAAACATATTGAATATATTTACATCTAACTTACCATAATTCAATGTGAAAAGGGCAAATAACAATACATTCTAGCTTGATTATTTAGTTTAACTATAACCTATTTTATATGAAAAATATGTCATGGATTATAGTCTATTAACTTTGTATTTTAGTGGGGGAAATGTAAAATTTTCTAATGGAGTAGAAAAATAGAATATAATTAATCTTTTACATCTACTATAGTCTATTATATTTTTAGCTTAGTGATAAAAAAATATAAAACTTTGGGACGTTGAAGAAAAATATTGAATAATTTTAAATGTTATATACCATAAGTCAATGTGAATACGATGAATATAAAAAATATTGACCTTGATTATTTAATTTTAATTGTTATGCATTTGTAAAAATTATGGGTCATTCATTTGTTGTCTCTTAACTTAGTTTCTTAGAGGTGAAGAAAACAAAATTTTGGTAATGGAGAAGAAGAAAAATGTATAAATTGTTTATATCTATTATACCATAATACAATGTGATTATACTGAATACAAATAACATTGAGTTTAAATATTTAAATTTACTAATTGCCCATGTAGATGTAATTTATTTGTTATTCATTTATAGTATTTTAACTCTGTGGCTTTGTGACGAAGAAACATGAAATTTGGTGATGGAGAAGAAACATATTGAATATATTTACATCTATTTTACCATAATTCAATGTGAAAATGGTAAACATAAAAAAATTCTAGCTTGATAACATTTTTTAATTATTACCTAATTTATATAAAATATATGTCATGGATTATAGTCTTTTAACTTTGTTTTTTAGTGTGGAAAAACCTAAAATTTTGTGATGGAATAGAAAAATAAAATATAACTTAATTTTTACCCATACTATAGTCTATTATGTTTTTAGCCTAGTGACAAAAAAATGTAAAACTTTAGAATGGTGAAGAAAAATATTGAATATCTATAGATGTAGTATACCATAAGTCAATGTAAATACGACGAATATATACAATATTTTGTTTGATTGTTTAATTTTAATTGTTATGCATATGTAAAAATTATGGGTCATTCGTCTTTTGTCCTTTAACTTAATTTTTTATAGGTAAAGATACCAAAATAATGGTGACGGAGAAGAGGAAAAAAATATAAATTGTTTACATCTTTTATACCATAGTACAATGTGATTATAGGGAATACAAATAACATTGAGCTTATATATTAACATTTAGTGAACACCCATGTAGATGTAATTTATTTGTCATTCATTTACAGTCTTTTAACTATGTGGTTTAGTGACGAAGAAACATGAAATTTTGTGATGGAGAAGAACCATATTGAATATATTTACATCTAACTTACCATAATTCAATGTGAAAAGGGCAAATAACAATACATTCTAGCTTGATTATTTAGTTTAACTATAACCTATTTTATATGAAAAATATGTCATGGATTATAGTCTATTAACTTTGTATTTTAGTGGGGAAAATCTAAAATTTTCTAATGGAGTAGAAAAATAGAATATAATTAATCTTTTACATCTACTATAGTCTATTATATTTTTAGCTTAGTGATAAAAAAATATAAAACTTTGGGACGTTGAAGAAAAATATTCAATAATTTTAAATGTAATATACCATAAGTCAATGTGAATACGATGAATATAAAAAATATTGACCTTGATTATTTAATTTTAATTGTTATGCATTTGTAAAAATTATGGGTCATTCATTTGTTGTCTCTTAACTTAGTTTCTTAGAGGTGAAGAAAACAAAATTTTGGTAATGGAGAAGAAGAAAAATGTATAAATTGTTTATATCTATTATACCATAATACAATGTGATTATACTGAATACAAATAACATTGAGTTTAAATATTTAAATTTACTAATTGCCCATGTAGATGTAATTTATTTGTTATTCATTTATAGTATTTTAACTCTGTGGCTTTGTGACGAAGAAACATGAAATTTGGTGATGGAGAAGAAACATATTGAATATATTTACATCTATTTTACCATAATTCAATGTGAAAATGGTAAATATAAAAAAATTCTAGCTTGATAACATTTTTTAATTATTACCTAATTTATATAAAATGTATGTCATGGATTATAGTCTTTTAACTTTGTTTTTTAGTGTGGAAAAACCTAAAATTTTGTGATGGAATAGAAAAATAAAATATAACTTAATTTTTACACATACTATAGTCTATTATGATTTTAGCCTAGTAATAAAAAAATGTAAAACTTTAGGATGGTGAAGAAAAATATTGAATATCTATAGATGTAGTATACCATAAGTCAATCTAAATACGACGAATATATACAATATTTTGTTTGATTGTTTAATTTTAATTGTTATGCATATGTAAAAATCATGGGTCATTCGTCTTTTGTCCTTTAACTTAATTTTTTATAGGTAAAGATACCAAAATAATGGTGACGGAGAAGAGGAAAAAAATATAAATTGTTTACATCTTTTATACCATAGTACAATGTGATTATAGGGAATACAAATAACATTGAGGTTATATATTAACATTTAGTGAACACCCATGTAGATGTAATTTATTTGTCATTCATTTACAGTCTTTTAACTGTGTGGTTTAGTAACGAAGAAACATGAAATTTTGTGATGGAGAAGAAACATATTGAATATATTTACATCTAACTTACCATAATTCAATGTGAAAAGGGCAAATAACAATACATTCTAGCTTGATTATTTAGTTTAACTATAACCTATTTTATATGAAAAATATGTCATGGATTATAGTCTATTAACTTTGTATTTTAGTGGGGGAAATGTAAAATTTTCTAATGGAGTAGAAAAATAGAATATAATTAATCTTTTACATCTACTATAGTCTATTATATTTTTAGCTTAGTGATAAAAAAATATAAAACTTTGGGACGTTGAAGAAAAATATTGAATAATTTTAAATGTTATATACCATAAGTCAATGTGAATACGATGAATATAAAAAATATTGACCTTGATTATTTAATTTTAATTGTTATGCATTTGTAAAAATTACAGGTCATTCATTTGTTGTCTCTTAACTTAGTTTCTTAGAGGTGAAGAAAACAAAATTTTGGTAATGGAGAAGAAGAAAAATGTATAAATTGTTTATATCTATTATACCATAATACAATGTGATTATACTGAATACAAATAACATTGAGTTTAAATATTTAAATTTACTAATTGCCCATGTAGATGTAATTTATTTGTTATTCATTTATAGTATTTTAACTCTGTGGCTTTGTGACGAAGAAACATGAAATTTGGTGATGGAGAAGAAACATATTGAATATATTTACATCTATTTTACCATAATTCAATGTGAAAATGGTAAACATAAAAAAATTCTAGCTTGATAACATTTTTTAATTATTACCTAATTTATATAAAATATATGTCATGGATTATAGTCTTTTAACTTTGTTTTTTAGTGTGGAAAAACCTAAAATTTTGTGATGGAATAGAAAAATAAAATATAACTTAATTTTTACCCATACTATAGTCTATTATGTTTTTAGCCTAGTGACAAAAAAATGTAAAACTTTAGGATGGTGAAGAAAAATATTGAATATCTATAGATGTAGTATACCATAAGTCAATGTAAATACGACGAATATATATAATATTTTGTTTGATTGTTTAATTTTAATTGTTATGCATATGTAAAAATTATGGGTCATTCGTCTTTTGTCCTTTAACTTAATTTTTTATAGGTAAAGATACCAAAATAATGGTGACGGAGAAGAGGAAAAAAATATAAATTGTTTACATCTTTTATACCATAGTACAATGTGATTATAGGGAATACAAATAACATTGAGCTTATATATTAACATTTAGTGAACACCCATGTAGATGTAATTTATTTGTCATTCATTTACAGTCTTTTAACTATGTGGTTTAGTGACGAAGAAACATGAAATTTTGTGATGGAGAAGAACCATATTGAATATATTTACATCTAACTTACCATAATTCAATGTGAAAAGGGCAAATAACAATACATTCTAGCTTGATTATTTAGTTTAACTATAACCTATTTTATATGAAAAATATGTCATGGATTATAGTCTATTAACTTTGTATTTTAGTGGGGAAAATCTAAAATTTTCTAATGGAGTAGAAAAATAGAATATAATTAATCTTTTACATCTACTATAGTCTATTATATTTTTAGCTTAGTGATAAAAAAATATAAAACTTTGGGACGTTGAAGAAAAATATTGAATAATTTTAAATGTAATATACCATAAGTCAATGTGAATACGATGAATATAAAAAATATTGACCTTGATTATTTAATTTTAATTGTTATGCATTTGTAAAAATTATGGGTCATTCATTTGTTGTCTCTTAACTTAGTTTCTTAGAGGTGAAGAAAACAAAATTTTGGTAATGGAGAAGAAGAAAAATGTATAAATTGTTTATATCTATTATACCATAATACAATGTGATTATACTGAATACAAATAACATTGAGTTTAAATATTTAAATTTACTAATTGCCCATGTAGATGTAATTTATTTGTTATTCATTTATAGTATTTTAACTCTGTGGCTTTGTGACGAAGAAACATGAAATTTGGTGATGGAGAAGAAACATATTGAATATATTTACATCTATTTTACCATAATTCAATGTGAAAATGGTAAATATAAAAAAATTCTAGCTTGATAACATTTTTTAATTATTACCTAATTTATATAAAATGTATGTCATGGATTATAGTCTTTTAACTTTGTTTTTTAGTGTGGAAAAACCTAAAATTTTGTGATGGAATAGAAAAATAAAATATAACTTAATTTTTACACATACTATAGTCTATTATGATTTTAGCCTAGTAATAAAAAAATGTAAAACTTTAGGATGGTGAAGAAAAATATTGAATATCTATAGATGTAGTATACCATAAGTCAATCTAAATACGACGAATATATACAATATTTTGTTTGATTGTTTAATTTTAATTGTTATGCATATGTAAAAATCATGGGTCATTCGTCTTTTGTCCTTTAACTTAATTTTTTATAGGTAAAGATACCAAAATAATGGTGACGGAGAAGAGGAAAAAAATATAAATTGTTTACATCTTTTATACCATAGTACAATGTGATTATAGGGAATACAAATAACATTGAGGTTATATATTAACATTTAGTGAACACCCATGTAGATGTAATTTATTTGTCATTCATTTACAGTCTTTTAACTGTGTGGTTTAGTAACGAAGAAACATGAAATTTTGTGATGGAGAAGAAACATATTGAATATATTTACATCTAACTTACCATAATTCAATGTGAAAAGGGCAAATAACAATACATTCTAGCTTGATTATTTAGTTTAACTATAACCTATTTTATATGAAAAATATGTCATGGATTATAGTCTATTAACTTTGTATTTTAGTGGGGGAAATGTAAAATTTTCTAATGGAGTAGAAAAATAGAATATAATTAATCTTTTACATCTACTATAGTCTATTATATTTTTAGCTTAGTGATAAAAAAATATAAAACTTTGGGACGTTGAAGAAAAATATTGAATAATTTTAAATGTTATATACCATAAGTCAATGTGAATACGATGAATATAAAAAATATTGACCTTGATTATTTAATTTTAATTGTTATGCATTTGTAAAAATTACAGGTCATTCATTTGTTGTCTCTTAACTTAGTTTCTTAGAGGTGAAGAAAACAAAATTTTGGTAATGGAGAAGAAGAAAAATGTATAAATTGTTTATATCTATTATACCATAATACAATGTGATTATACTGAATACAAATAACATTGAGTTTAAATATTTAAATTTACTAATTGCCCATGTAGATGTAATTTATTTGTTATTCATTTATAGTATTTTAACTCTGTGGCTTTGTGACGAAGAAACATGAAATTTGGTGATGGAGAAGAAACATATTGAATATATTTACATCTATTTTACCATAATTCAATGTGAAAATGGTAAACATAAAAAAATTCTAGCTTGATAACATTTTTTAATTATTACCTAATTTATATAAAATATATGTCATGGATTATAGTCTTTTAACTTTGTTTTTTAGTGGGGAAAAACATAAAATTTTGTGATGGAATAGAAAAATAAAATATAACTTAATTTTTACACATACTATAGTCTATTATGTTTTTAGCCTAGTGATAAAAAAATGTAAAACTTTAGGATGGTGAAGAAAAATATTGAATATCTATAGATGTAGTATACCATAAGTCAATCTAAATACGACGAATATATACAATATTTTGTTTGATTGTTTAATTTTAATTGTTATGCATATGTAAAAATTATGGGTCATTCGTCTTTTGTCCTTTAACTTAATTTTTTATAGGTAAAGATACCAAAATAATGGTGACGGAGAAGAGGAAAAAAATATAAATTGTTTACATCTTTTTTACCATAGTACAATGTAATTATAGGGAATACAAATAACATTGAGCTTATATATTAACATTTAGTGAACACCCATGTAGATGTAATTTATTTGTCATTCATTTACAGTCTTTTAACTCTGTGGTTTAGTAACGAAGAAACATGAAATTTTGTGATGAAGAAGAAACATATTGAATATATTTACATCTAACTTACCATAATTCAATGTGAAAAGGGCAAATAACAATACATTCTAGCTTGATTATTTAGTTTAACTATAACCTATTTTATATGAAAAATATGTCATGGATTATAGTCTATTAAATTTGTATTTTAGTGGGGGAAATGTAAAATTTTCTAATGGAGTAGAAAAATAGAATATAATTAATCTTTTACATCTACTATAGTCTATTATATTTTTATCTTAGTGATAAAAAAATATAAAACTTTGGGACGTTGAAGAAAAATATTGAATAATTTTAAATGTTATATACCATAAGTCAATGTGAATACGATGAATATAAAAAATATTGACCTTGATTATTTAATTTTAATTGTTATGCATTTGTA
Source organism: Lathyrus sativus (assembly GCA_963859935.3). Taxonomy (NCBI): domain Eukaryota; kingdom Viridiplantae; phylum Streptophyta; class Magnoliopsida; order Fabales; family Fabaceae; genus Lathyrus; species Lathyrus sativus. The sequence continues at coordinate 647,120 of CAWUDS030002014.1, forward strand.
AAAATTATAGGTCATTCATTTGTTGTCTCTTAACTTAGTTTCTTAGAGGTGAAGAAAACAAAATTTTGGTAATGGAGAAGAAGAAAAATGTATAAATTGTTTATATCTATTATACCATAATACAATGCGATTATACTGAATACAAATAACATTGAGTTTAAATATTTAAATTTACTAATTTCCCATGTAGATGTAATTTATTTGTTATTCATTTATAGTATTTTAACTCTGTGGCTTTGTGACGAAGAAACATGAAATTTGGTGATGGAGAAGAAACATATTGAATATATTTACATCTATTTTACCATAATTCAATGTGAAAATGGTAAACATAAAAAAATTCTAGCTTGATAACATTTTTTAATTATTACCTAATTTATATAAAATATATGTCATGGATTATAGTCTTTTAACTTTGTTTTTTAGTGGGGAAAAACATAAAATTTTGTGATGGAATAGAAAAATAAAATATAACTTAATTTTTACACATACTATAGTCTATTATGTTTTTAGCCTAGTGATAAAAAAATGTAAAACTTTAGGATGGTGAAGAAAAATATTGAATATCTATAGATGTAGTATACCATAAGTCAATCTAAATACGACGAATATATACAATATTTTGTTTGATTGTTTAATTTTAATTGTTATGCATATGTAAAAATGATGGGTCATTCGTCTTTTGTCCTTTAACTTAATTTTTTATAGGTAAAGATACCAAAATAATGGTGACGGAGAAGAGGAAAAAAATATAAATTGTTTACATCTTTTATACCATAGTACAATGTGATTATAGGGAATACAAATAACATTGAGGTTATATATTAACATTTAGTGAACACCCATGTAGATGTAATTTATTTGTCATTCATTTACAGTCTTTTAACTATGTGGTTTAGTGACGAAGAAACATGAAATTTTGTGATGGAGAAGAAACATATTGAATATATTTACATCTAACTTACCATAATTCAATGTGAAAAGGGCAAATAACAATACATTCTAGCTTGATTATTTAGTTTAACTATAACCTATTTTATATGAAAAATATGTCATGGATTATAGTCTATTAACTTTGTATTTTAGTGGGGAAAATCTAAAATTTTCTAATGGAGTAGAAAAATAGAATATAATTAATCTTTTACATCTACTATAGTCTATTATATTTTTAGCTTAGTGATAAAAAATATAAAACTTTGGGACGTTGAAGAAAAATATTGAATAATTTTAAATGTAATATACCATAAGTCAATGTGAATACGATGAATATAAAAAATATTGACCTTGATTATTTAATTTTAATTGTTATGCATTTGTAAAAATTATGGGTCATTCATTTGTTGTCTCTTAACTTAGTTTCTTAGAGGTGAAAAAAACAAAATTTTGGTAATGGAGAAGAAGAAAAATGTATAAATTGTTTATATCTATTATACCATAATACAATGTGATTATACTGAATACAAATAACATTGAGTTTAAATATTTAAATTTACTAATTGCCCATGTAGATGTAATTTATTTGTTATTCATTTATAGTATTTTAACTCTGTGGCTTTGTGACGAAGAAACATGAAATTTGGTGATGGAGAAGAAACATATTGAATATATTTACATCTATTTTACCATAATTCAATGTGAAAATGGTAAACATAAAAAAATTCTAGCTTGATAACATTTTTTAATTATTACCTAATTTATATAAAATATATGTCATGGATTATAGTCTTTTAACTTTGTTTTTTAGTGTGGAAAAACCTAAAATTTTGTGATGGAATAGAAAAATAAAATATAACTTAATTTTTACCCATACTATAGTCTATTATGTTTTTAGCCTAGTGACAAAAAAATGTAAAACTTTAGAATGGTGAAGAAAAATATTGAATATCTATAGATGTAGTATACCATAAGTCAATGTAAATACGACGAATATATACAATATTTTGTTTGATTGTTTAATTTTAATTGTTATGCATATGTAAAAATTATGGGTCATTCGTCTTTTGTCCTTTAACTTAATTTTTTATAGGTAAAGATACCAAAATAATGGTGACGGAGAAGAGGAAAAAAATATAAATTGTTTACATCTTTTATACCATAGTACAATGTGATTATAGGGAATACAAATAACATTGAGCTTATATATTAACATTTAGTGAACACCCATGTAGATGTAATTTATTTGTCATTCATTTACAGTCTTTTAACTATGTGGTTTAGTGACGAAGAAACATGAAATTTTGTGATGGAGAAGAACCATATTGAATATATTTACATCTAACTTACCATAATTCAATGTGAAAAGGGCAAATAACAATACATTCTAGCTTGATTATTTAGTTTAACTATAACCTATTTTATATGAAAAATATGTCATGGATTATAGTCTATTAACTTTGTATTTTAGTGGGGAAAATCTAAAATTTTCTAATGGAGTAGAAAAATAGAATATAATTAATCTTTTACATCTACTATAGTCTATCATATTTTTAGCTTAGTGATAAAAAAATATAAAACTTTGGGACGTTGAAGAAAAATATTGAATAATTTTAAATGTAATATACCATAAGTCAATGTGAATACGATGAATATAAAAAATATTGACCTTGATTATTTAATTTTAATTGTTATGCATTTGTAAAAATTATGGGTCATTCATTTGTTGTCTCTTAACTTAGTTTCTTAGAGGTGAAGAAAACAAAATTTTGGTAATGGAGAAGAAGAAAAATGTATAAATTGTTTATATCTATTATACCATAATACAATGCGATTATACTGAATACAAATAACATTGAGTTTAAATATTTAAATTTACTAATTGCCCATGTAGATGTAATTTATTTGTTATTCATTTATAGTATTTTAACTCTGTGGCTTTGTGACGAAGAAACATGAAATTTGGTGATGGAGAAGAAACATATTGAATATATTTACATCTATTTTACCATAATTCAATGTGAAAATGGTAAATATAAAAAAATTCTAGCTTGATAACATTTTTTAATTATTACCTAATTTATATAAAATGTATGTCATGGATTATAGTCTTTTAACTTTGTTTTTTAGTGTGGAAAAACCTAAAATTTTGTGATGGAATAGAAAAATAAAATATAACTTAATTTTTACACATACTATAGTCTATTATGATTTTAGCCTAGTAACAAAAAAATGTAAAACTTTAGGATGGTGAAGAAAAATATTGAATATCTATAGATGTAGTATACCATAAGTCAATCTAAATACGACGAATATATACAATATTTTGTTTGATTGTTTAATTTTAATTGTTATGCATATGTAAAAATCATGGGTCATTCGTCTTTTGTCCTTTAACTTAATTTTTTATAGGTAAAGATACCAAAATAATGGTGACGGAGAAGAGGAAAAAAATATAAATTGTTTACATCTTTTATACCATAGTACAATGTTATTATAGGGAATACAAATAACATTGAGGTTATATATTAACATTTAGTGAACACCCATGTAGATGTAATTTATTTGTCATTCATTTACAGTCTTTTAACTGTGTGGTTTAGTAACGAAGAAACATGAAATTTTGTGATGGAGAAGAAACATATTGAATATATTTACATCTAACTTACCATAATTCAATGTGAAAAGGGCAAATAACAATACATTCTAGCTTGATTATTTAGTTTAACTATAACCTATTTTATATGAAAAATATGTCATGGATTATAGTCTATTAACTTTGTATTTTAGTGGGGGAAATGTAAAATTTTCTAATGGAGTAGAAAAATAGAATATAATTAATCTTTTACATCTACTATAGTCTATTATATTTTTAGCTTAGTGATAAAAAAATATAAAACTTTGGGACGTTGAAGAAAAATATTGAATAATTTTAAATGTTATATACCATAAGTCAATGTGAATACGATGAATATAAAAAATATTGACCTTGATTATTTAATTTTAATTGTTATGCATTTGTAAAAATTATGGGTCATTCATTTGTTGTCTCTTAACTTAGTTTCTTAGAGGTGAAGAAAACAAAATTTTGGTAATGGAGAAGAAGAAAAATGTATAAATTGTTTATATCTATTATACCATAATACAATGTGATTATACTGAATACAAATAACATTGAGTTTAAATATTTAAATTTACTAATTGCCCATGTAGATGTAATTTATTTGTTATTCATTTATAGTATTTTAACTCTGTGGCTTTGTGACGAAGAAACATGAAATTTGGTGATGGAGAAGAAACATATTGAATATATTTACATCTATTTTACCATAATTCAATGTGAAAATGGTAAACATAAAAAAATTCTAGCTTGATAACATTTTTTAATTATTACCTAATTTATATAAAATATATGTCATGGATTATAGTCTTTTAACTTTGTTTTTTAGTGTGGAAAAACCTAAAATTTTGTGATGGAATAGAAAAATAAAATATAACTTAATTTTTACCCATACTATAGTCTATTATGTTTTTAGCCTAGTGACAAAAAAATGTAAAACTTTAGAATGGTGAAGAAAAATATTGAATATCTATAGATGTAGTATACCATAAGTCAATGTAAATACGACGAATATATACAATATTTTGTTTGATTGTTTAATTTTAATTGTTATGCATATGTAAAAATTATGGGTCATTCGTCTTTTGTCCTTTAACTTAATTTTTTATAGGTAAAGATACCAAAATAATGGTGACGGAGAAGAGGAAAAAAATATAAATTGTTTACATCTTTTATACCATAGTACAATGTGATTATAGGGAATACAAATAACATTGAGCTTATATATTAACATTTAGTGAACACCCATGTAGATGTAATTTATTTGTCATTCATTTACAGTCTTTTAACTATGTGGTTTAGTGACGAAGAAACATGAAATTTTGTGATGGAGAAGAACCATATTGAATATATTTACATCTAACTTACCATAATTCAATGTGAAAAGGGCAAATAACAATACATTCTAGCTTGATTATTTAGTTTAACTATAACCTATTTTATATGAAAAATATGTCATGGATTATAGTCTATTAACTTTGTATTTTAGTGGGGAAAATCTAAAATTTTCTAATGGAGTAGAAAAATAGAATATAATTAATCTTTTACATCTACTATAGTCTATCATATTTTTAGCTTAGTGATAAAAAAATATAAAACTTTGGGACGTTGAAGAAAAATATTGAATAATTTTAAATGTAATATACCATAAGTCAATGTGAATACGATGAATATAAAAAATATTGACCTTGATTATTTAATTTTAATTGTTATGCATTTGTAAAAATTATGGGTCATTCATTTGTTGTCTCTTAACTTAGTTTCTTAGAGGTGAAGAAAACAAAATTTTGGTAATGGAGAAGAAGAAAAATGTATAAATTGTTTATATCTATTATACCATAATACAATGCGATTATACTGAATACAAATAACATTGAGTTTAAATATTTAAATTTACTAATTGCCCATGTAGATGTAATTTATTTGTTATTCATTTATAGTATTTTAACTCTGTGGCTTTGTGACGAAGAAACATGAAATTTGGTGATGGAGAAGAAACATATTGAATATATTTACATCTATTTTACCATAATTCAATGTGAAAATGGTAAATATAAAAAAATTCTAGCTTGATAACATTTTTTAATTATTACCTAATTTATATAAAATGTATGTCATGGATTATAGTCTTTTAACTTTGTTTTTTAGTGTGGAAAATCCTAAAATTTTGTGATGGAATAGAAAAATAAAATATAACTTAATTTTTACACATACTATAGTCTATTATGATTTTAGCCTAGTAACAAAAAAATGTAAAACTTTAGGATGGTGAAGAAAAATATTGAATATCTATAGATGTAGTATACCATAAGTCAATCTAAATACGACGAATATATACAATATTTTGTTTGATTGTTTAATTTTAATTGTTATGCATATGTAAAAATCATGGGTCATTCGTCTTTTGTCCTTTAACTTAATTTTTTATAGGTAAAGATACCAAAATAATGGTGACGGAGAAGAGGAAAAAAATATAAATTGTTTACATCTTTTATACCATAGTACAATGTGATTATAGGGAATACAAATAACATTGAGGTTATATATTAACATTTAGTGAACACCCATGTAGATGTAATTTATTTGTCATTCATTTACAGTCTTTTAACTGTGTGGTTTAGTAACGAAGAAACATGAAATTTTGTGATGGAGAAGAAACATATTGAATATATTTACATCTAACTTACCATAATTCAATGTGAAAAGGGCAAATAACAATACATTCTAGCTTGATTATTTAGTTTAACTATAACCTATTTTATATGAAAAATATGTCATGGATTATAGTCTATTAACTTTGTATTTTAGTGGGGGAAATGTAAAATTTTCTAATGGAGTAGAAAAATAGAATATAATTAATCTTTTACATCTACTATAGTCTATTATATTTTTAGCTTAGTGATAAAAAAATATAAAACTTTGGGACGTTGAAGAAAAATATTGAATAATTTTAAATGTTATATACCATAAGTCAATGTGAATACGATGAATATAAAAAATATTGACCTTGATTATTTAATTTTAATTGTTATGCATTTGTAAAAATTACAGGTCATTCATTTGTTGTCTCTTAACTTAGTTTCTTAGAGGTGAAGAAAACAAAATTTTGGTAATGGAGAAGAAGAAAAATGTATAAATTGTTTATATCTATTATACCATAATACAATGTGATTATACTGAATACAAATAACATTGAGTTTAAATATTTAAATTTACTAATTGCCCATGTAGATGTAATTTATTTGTTATTCATTTATAGTATTTTAACTCTGTGGCTTTGTGACGAAGAAACATGAAATTTGGTGATGGAGAAGAAACATATTGAATATATTTACATCTATTTTACCATAATTCAATGTGAAAATGGTAAACATAAAAAAATTCTAGCTTGATAACATTTTTTAATTATTACCTAATTTATATAAAATATATGTCATGGATTATAGTCTTTTAACTTTGTTTTTTAGTGTGGAAAAACCTAAAATTTTGTGATGGAATAGAAAAATAAAATATAACTTAATTTTTACCCATACTATAGTCTATTATGTTTTTAGCCTAGTGACAAAAAAATGTAAAACTTTAGAATGGTGAAGAAAAATATTGAATATCTATAGATGTAGTATACCATAAGTCAATGTAAATACGACGAATATATACAATATTTTGTTTGATTGTTTAATTTTAATTGTTATGCATATGTAAAAATTATGGGTCATTCGTCTTTTGTCCTTTAACTTAATTTTTTATAGGTAAAGATACCAAAATAATGGTGACGGAGAAGAGGAAAAAAATATAAATTGTTTACATCTTTTATACCATAGTACAATGTGATTATAGGGAATACAAATAACATTGAGCTTATATATTAACATTTAGTGAACACCCATGTAGATGTAATTTATTTGTCATTCATTTACAGTCTTTTAACTATGTGGTTTAGTGACGAAGAAACATGAAATTTTGTGATGGAGAAGAACCATATTGAATATATTTACATCTAACTTACCATAATTCAATGTGAAAAGGGCAAATAACAATACATTCTAGCTTGATTATTTAGTTTAACTATAACCTATTTTATATGAAAAATATGTCATGGATTATAGTCTATTAACTTTGTATTTTAGTGGGGAAAATCTAAAATTTTCTAATGGAGTAGAAAAATAGAATATAATTAATCTTTTACATCTACTATAGTCTATTATATTTTTAGCTTAGTGATAAAAAAATATAAAACTTTGGGACGTTGAAGAAAAATATTGAATAATTTTAAATGTAATATACCATAAGTCAATGTGAATACGATGAATATAAAAAATATTGACCTTGATTATTTAATTTTAATTGTTATGCATTTGTAAAAATTATGGGTCATTCATTTGTTGTCTCTTAACTTAGTTTCTTAGAGGTGAAGAAAACAAAATTTTGGTAATGGAGAAGAAGAAAAATGTATAAATTGTTTATATCTATTATACCATAATACAATGTGATTATACTGAATACAAATAACATTGAGTTTAAATATTTAAATTTACTAATTGCCCATGTAGATGTAATTTATTTGTTATTCATTTATAGTATTTTAACTCTGTGGCTTTGTGACGAAGAAACATGAAATTTGGTGATGGAGAAGAAACATATTGAATATATTTACATCTATTTTACCATAATTCAATGTGAAAATGGTAAATATAAAAAAATTCTAGCTTGATAACATTTTTTAATTATTACCTAATTTATATAAAATGTATGTCATGGATTATAGTCTTTTAACTTTGTTTTTTAGTGTGGAAAAACCTAAAATTTTGTGATGGAATAGAAAAATAAAATATAACTTAATTTTTACACATACTATAGTCTATTATGATTTTAGCCTAGTAATAAAAAAATGTAAAACTTTAGGATGGTGAAGAAAAATATTGAATATCTATAGATGTAGTATACCATAAGTCAATCTAAATACGACGAATATATACAATATTTTGTTTGATTGTTTAATTTTAATTGTTATGCATATGTAAAAATCATGGGTCATTCGTCTTTTGTCCTTTAACTTAATTTTTTATAGGTAAAGATACCAAAATAATGGTGACGGAGAAGAGGAAAAAAATATAAATTGTTTACATCTTTTATACCATAGTACAATGTGATTATAGGGAATACAAATAACATTGAGGTTATATATTAACATTTAGTGAACACCCATGTAGATGTAATTTATTTGTCATTCATTTACAGTCTTTTAACTGTGTGGTTTAGTAACGAAGAAACATGAAATTTTGTGATGGAGAAGAAACATATTGAATATATTTACATCTAACTTACCATAATTCAATGTGAAAAGGGCAAATAACAATACATTCTAGCTTGATTATTTAGTTTAACTATAACCTATTTTATATGAAAAATATGTCATGGATTATAGTCTATTAACTTTGTATTTTAGTGGGGGAAATGTAAAATTTTCTAATGGAGTAGAAAAATAGAATATAATTAATCTTTTACATCTACTATAGTCTATTATATTTTTAGCTTAGTGATAAAAAAATATAAAACTTTGGGACGTTGAAGAAAAATATTGAATAATTTTAAATGTTATATACCATAAGTCAATGTGAATACGATGAATATAAAAAATATTGACCTTGATTATTTAATTTTAATTGTTATGCATTTGTAAAAATTACAGGTCATTCATTTGTTGTCTCTTAACTTAGTTTCTTAGAGGTGAAGAAAACAAAATTTTGGTAATGGAGAAGAAGAAAAATGTATAAATTGTTTATATCTATTATACCATAATACAATGTGATTATACTGAATACAAATAACATTGAGTTTAAATATTTAAATTTACTAATTGCCCATGTAGATGTAATTTATTTGTTATTCATTTATAGTATTTTAACTCTGTGGCTTTGTGACCAAGAAACATGAAATTTGGTGATGGAGAAGAAACATATTGAATATATTTACATCTATTTTACCATAATTCAATGTGAAAATGGTAAACATAAAAAAATTCTAGCTTGATAACATTTTTTAATTATTACCTAATTTATATAAAATATATGTCATGGATTATAGTCTTTTAACTTTGTTTTTTAGTGTGGAAAAACCTAAAATTTTGTGATGGAATAGAAAAATAAAATATAACTTAATTTTTACCCATACTATAGTCTATTATGTTTTTAGCCTAGTGACAAAAAAATGTAAAACTTTAGGATGGTGAAGAAAAATATTGAATATCTATAGATGTAGTATACCATAAGTCAATGTAAATACGACGAATATATATAATATTTTGTTTGATTGTTTAATTTTAATTGTTATGCATATGTAAAAATTATGGGTCATTCGTCTTTTGTCCTTTAACTTAATTTTTTATAGGTAAAGATACCAAAATAATGGTGACGGAGAAGAGGAAAAAAATATAAATTGTTTACATCTTTTATACCATAGTACAATGTGATTATAGGGAATACAAATAACATTGAGCTTATATATTAACATTTAGTGAACACCCATGTAGATGTAATTTATTTGTCATTCATTTACAGTCTTTTAACTATGTGGTTTAGTGACGAAGAAACATGAAATTTTGTGATGGAGAAGAACCATATTGAATATATTTACATCTAACTTACCATAATTCAATGTGAAAAGGGCAAATAACAATACATTCTAGCTTGATTATTTAGTTTAACTATAACCTATTTTATATGAAAAATATGTCATGGATTATAGTCTATTAACTTTGTATTTTAGTGGGGAAAATCTAAAATTTTCTAATGGAGTAGAAAAATAGAATATAATTAATCTTTTACATCTACTATAGTCTATTATATTTTTAGCTTAGTGATAAAAAAATATAAAACTTTGGGACGTTGAAGAAAAATATTGAATAATTTTAAATGTAATATACCATAAGTCAATGTGAATACGATGAATATAAAAAATATTGACCTTGATTATTTAATTTTAATTGTTATGCATTTGTAAAAATTATGGGTCATTCATTTGTTGTCTCTTAACTTAGTTTCTTAGAGGTGAAGAAAACAAAATTTTGGTAATGGAGAAGAAGAAAAATGTATAAATTGTTTATATCTATTATACCATAATACAATGTGATTATACTGAATACAAATAACATTGAGTTTAAATATTTAAATTTACTAATTGCCCATGTAGATGTAATTTATTTGTTATTCATTTATAGTATTTTAACTCTGTGGCTTTGTGACGAAGAAACATGAAATTTGGTGATGGAGAAGAAACATATTGAATATATTTACATCTATTTTACCATAATTCAATGTGAAAATGGTAAATATAAAAAAATTCTAGCTTGATAACATTTTTTAATTATTACCTAATTTATATAAAATGTATGTCATGGATTATAGTCTTTTAACTTTGTTTTTTAGTGTGGAAAAACCTAAAATTTTGTGATGGAATAGAAAAATAAAATATAACTTAATTTTTACACATACTATAGTCTATTATGATTTTAGCCTAGTAATAAAAAAATGTAAAACTTTAGGATGGTGAAGAAAAATATTGAATATCTATAGATGTAGTATACCATAAGTCAATCTAAATACGACGAATATATACAATATTTTGTTTGATTGTTTAATTTTAATTGTTATGCATATGTAAAAATCATGGGTCATTCGTCTTTTGTCCTTTAACTTAATTTTTTATAGGTAAAGATACCAAAATAATGGTGACGGAGAAGAGGAAAAAAATATAAATTGTTTACATCTTTTATACCATAGTACAATGTGATTATAGGGAATACAAATAACATTGAGGTTATATATTAACATTTAGTGAACACCCATGTAGATGTAATTTATTTGTCATTCATTTACAGTCTTTTAACTGTGTGGTTTAGTAACGAAGAAACATGAAATTTTGTGATGGAGAAGAAACATATTGAATATATTTACATCTAACTTACCATAATTCAATGTGAAAAGGGCAAATAACAATACATTCTAGCTTGATTATTTAGTTTAACTATAACCTATTTTATATGAAAAATATGTCATGGATTATAGTCTATTAACTTTGTATTTTAGTGGGGGAAATGTAAAATTTTCTAATGGAGTAGAAAAATAGAATATAATTAATCTTTTACATCTACTATAGTCTATTATATTTTTAGCTTAGTGATAAAAAAATATAAAACTTTGGGACGTTGAAGAAAAATATTGAATAATTTTAAATGTTATATACCATAAGTCAATGTGAATACGATGAATATAAAAAATATTGACCTTGATTATTTAATTTTAATTGTTATGCATTTGTAAAAATTACAGGTCATTCATTTGTTGTCTCTTAACTTAGTTTCTTAGAGGTGAAGAAAACAAAATTTTGGTAATGGAGAAGAAGAAAAATGTATAAATTGTTTATATCTATTATACCATAATACAATGTGATTATACTGAATACAAATAACATTGAGTTTAAATATTTAAATTTACTAATTGCCCATGTAGATGTAATTTATTTGTTATTCATTTATAGTATTTTAACTCTGTGGCTTTGTGACGAAGAAACATGAAATTTGGTGATGGAGAAGAAACATATTGAATATATTTACATCTATTTTACCATAATTCAATGTGAAAATGGTAAACATAAAAAAATTCTAGCTTGATAACATTTTTTAATTATTACCTAATTTATATAAAATATATGTCATGGATTATAGTCTTTTAACTTTGTTTTTTAGTGGGGAAAAACATAAAATTTTGTGATGGAATAGAAAAATAAAATATAACTTAATTTTTACACATACTATAGTCTATTATGTTTTTAGCCTAGTGATAAAAAAATGTAAAACTTTAGGATGGTGAAGAAAAATATTGAATATCTATAGATGTAGTATACCATAAGTCAATCTAAATACGACGAATATATACAATATTTTGTTTGATTGTTTAATTTTAATTGTTATGCATATGTAAAAATTATGGGTCATTCGTCTTTTGTCCTTTAACTTAATTTTTTATAGGTAAAGATACCAAAATAATGGTGACGGAGAAGAGGAAAAAAATATAAATTGTTTACATCTTTTTTACCATAGTACAATGTAATTATAGGGAATACAAATAACATTGAGCTTATATATTAACATTTAGTGAACACCCATGTAGATGTAATTTATTTGTCATTCATTTACAGTCTTTTAACTCTGTGGTTTAGTAACGAAGAAACATGAAATTTTGTGATGAAGAAGAAACATATTGAATATATTTACATCTAACTTACCATAATTCAATGTGAAAAGGGCAAATAACAATACATTCTAGCTTGATTATTTAGTTTAACTATAACCTATTTTATATGAAAAATATGTCATGGATTATAGTCTATTAAATTTGTATTTTAGTGGGGGAAATGTAAAATTTTCTAATGGAGTAGAAAAATAGAATATAATTAATCTTTTACATCTACTATAGTCTATTATATTTTTATCTTAGTGATAAAAAAATATAAAACTTTGGGACGTTGAAGAAAAATATTGAATAATTTTAAATGTTATATACCATAAGTCAATGTGAATACGATGAATATAAAAAATATTGACCTTGATTATTTAATTTTAATTGTTATGCATTTGTAAAAATTATAGGTCATTCATTTGTTGTCTCTTAACTTAGTTTCTTAGAGGTGAAGAAAACAAAATTTTGGTAATGGAGAAGAAGAAAAATGTATAAATTGTTTATATCTATTATACCATAATACAATGCGATTATACTGAATACAAATAACATTGAGTTTAAATATTTAAATTTACTAATTTCCCATGTAGATGTAATTTATTTGTTATTCATTTATAGTATTTTAACTCTGTGGCTTTGTGACGAAGAAACATGAAATTTGGTGATGGAGAAGAAACATATTGAATATATTTACATCTATTTTACCATAATTCAATGTGAAAATGGTAAATATAAAAAAATTCTAGCTTGATAACATTTTTTAATTATTACCTAATTTATATAAAATATATGTCATGGATTATAGTCTTTTAACTTTGTTTTTTAGTGTGGAAAAACCTAAAATTTTGTGATGGAAAAGAAAAATAAAATATAACTTAATTTTTACCCATACTATAGTCTATTATGTTTTTAGCCTAGTGACAAAAAAATGTAAAACTTTAGAATGGTGAAGAAAAATATTGAATATCTATAGATGTAGTATACCATAAGTCAATGTAAATACGACGAATATATACAATATTTTGTTTGATTGTTTAATTTTAATTATTATGCATATGTAAAAATTATGGGTCATTCGTCTTTTGTCCTTTAACTTAATTTTTTATAGGTAAAGATACCAAAATAATGGTGACGGAGAAGAGGAAAAAAATATAAATTGTTTACATCTTTTATACCATAGTACAATGTGATTATAGGGAATACAAATAACATTGAGCTTATATATTAACATTTAGTGAACACCCATGTAGATGTAATTTATTTGTCATTCATTTACAGTCTTTTAACTATGTGGTTTAGTGACGAAGAAACATGAAATTTTGTGATGGAGAAGAACCATATTGAATATATTTACATCTAACTTACCATAATTCAATGTGAAAAGGGCAAATAACAATACATTCTAGCTTGATTATTTAGTTTAACTATAACCTATTTTATATGAAAAATATGTCATGGATTATAGTCTATTAACTTTGTATTTTAGTGGGGAAAATCTAAAATTTTCTAATGGAGTAGAAAAATAGAATATAATTAATCTTTTACATCTACTATAGTCTATTATATTTTTAGCTTAGTGATAAAAAAATATAAAACTTTGGGACGTTGAAGAAAAATATTGAATAATTTTAAATGTAATATACCATAAGTCAATGTGAATACGATGAATATAAAAAATATTGACCTTGATTATTTAATTTTAATTGTTATGCATTTGTAAAAATTATGGGTCATTCATTTGTTGTCTCTTAACTTAGTTTCTTAGAGGTGAAGAAAACAAAATTTTGGTAATGGAGAAGAAGAAAAATGTATAAATTGTTTATATCTATTATACCATAATACAATGTGATTATACTAAATACAAATAACATTGAGTTTAAATATTTAAATTTACTAATTGCCCATGTAGATGTAATTTATTTGTTATTCATTTATAGTATTTTAACTCTGTGGCTTTGTGACCAAGAAACATGAAATTTGGTGATGGAGAAGAAACATATTGAATATATTTACATCTATTTTACCATAATTCAATGTGAAAATGGTAAACATAAAAAAATTCTAGCTTGATAACATTTTTTAATTATTACCTAATTTATATAAAATATATGTCATGGATTATAGTCTTTTAACTTTGTTTTTTAGTGTGGAAAAACCTAAAATTTTGTGATGGAATAGAAAAATAAAATATAACTTAATTTTTACCCATACTATAGTCTATTATGTTTTTAGCCTAGTGACAAAAAAATGTAAAACTTTAGAATGGTGAAGAAAAATATTGAATATCTATAGATGTAGTATACCATAAGTCAATGTAAATACGACGAATATATACAATATTTTGTTTGATTGTTTAATTTTAATTGTTATGCATATGTAAAAATTATGGGTCATTCGTCTTTTGTCCTTTAACTTAATTTTTTATAGGTAAAGATACCAAAATAATGGTGACGGAGAAGAGGAAAAAAATATAAATTGTTTACATCTTTTATACCATAGTACAATGTGATTATAGGGAATACAAATAACATTGAGCTTATATATTAACATTTAGTGAACACCCATGTAGATGTAATTTATTTGTCATTCATTTACAGTCTTTTAACTATGTGGTTTAGTGACGAAGAAACATGAAATTTTGTGATGGAGAAGAACCATATTGAATATATTTACATCTAACTTACCATAATTCAATGTGAAAAGGGCAAATAACAATACATTCTAGCTTGATTATTTAGTTTAACTATAACCTATTTTATATGAAAAATATGTCATGGATTATAGTCTATTAACTTTGTATTTTAGTGGGGAAAATCTAAAATTTTCTAATGGAGTAGAAAAATAGAATATAATTAATCTTTTACATCTACTATAGTCTATTATATTTTTAGCTTAGTGATAAAAAAATATAAAACTTTGGGACGTTGAAGAAAAATATTGAATAATTTTAAATGTAATATACCATAAGTCAATGTGAATACGATGAATATAAAAAATATTGACCTTGATTATTTAATTTTAATTGTTATGCATTTGTAAAAATTATGGGTCATTCATTTGTTGTCTCTTAACTTAGTTTCTTAGAGGTGAAGAAAACAAAATTTTGGTAATGGAGAAGAAGAAAAATGTATAAATTGTTTATATCTATTATACCATAATACAATGTGATTATACTGAATACAAATAACATTGAGTTTAAATATTTAAATTTACTAATTGCCCATGTAGATGTAATTTATTTGTTATTCATTTATAGTATTTTAACTCTGTGGCTTTGTGACGAAGAAACATGAAATTTGGTGATGGAGAAGAAACATATTGAATATATTTACATCTATTTTACCATAATTCAATGTGAAAATGGTAAATATAAAAAAATTCTAGCTTGATAACATTTTTTAATTATTACCTAATTTATATAAAATGTATGTCATGGATTATAGTCTTTTAACTTTGTTTTTTAGTGTGGAAAAACCTAAAATTTTGTGATGGAATAGAAAAATAAAATATAACTTAATTTTTACACATACTATAGTCTATTATGATTTTAGCCTAGTAATAAAAAAATGTAAAACTTTAGGATGGTGAAGAAAAATATTGAATATCTATAGATGTAGTATACCATAAGTCAATCTAAATACGACGAATATATACAATATTTTGTTTGATTGTTTAATTTTAATTGTTATGCATATGTAAAAATCATGGGTCATTCGTCTTTTGTCCTTTAACTTAATTTTTTATAGGTAAAGATACCAAAATAATGGTGACGGAGAAGAGGAAAAAAATATAAATTGTTTACATCTTTTATACCATAGTACAATGTTATTATAGGGAATACAAATAACATTGAGGTTATATATTAACATTTAGTGAACACCCATGTAGATGTAATTTATTTGTCATTCATTTACAGTCTTTTAACTGTGTGGTTTAGTAACGAAGAAACATGAAATTTTGTGATGGAGAAGAAACATATTGAATATATTTACATCTATCTTACCATAATTCAATGTGAAAAGGGCAAATAACAATACATTCTAGCTTGATTATTTAGTTTAACTATAACCTATTTTATATGAAAAATATGTCATGGATTATAGTCTATTAACTTTGTATTTTAGTGGGGGAAATGTAAAATTTTCTAATGGAGTAGAAAAATAGAATATAATTAATCTTTTACATCTACTATAGTCTATTATATTTTTAGCTTAGTGATAAAAAAATATAAAACTTTGGGACGTTGAAGAAAAATATTGAATAATTTTAAATGTTATATACCATAAGTCAATGTGAATACGATGAATATAAAAAATATTGACCTTGATTATTTAATTTTAATTGTTATGCATTTGTAAAAATTACAGGTCATTCATTTGTTGTCTCTTAACTTAGTTTCTTAGAGGTGAAGAAAACAAAATTTTGGTAATGGAGAAGAAGAAAAATGTATAAATTGTTTATATCTATTATACCATAATACAATGTGATTATACTGAATACAAATAACATTGAGTTTAAATATTTAAATTTACTAATTGCCCATGTAGATGTAATTTATTTGTTATTCATTTATAGTATTTTAACTCTGTGGCTTTGTGACGAAGAAACATGAAATTTGGTGATGGAGAAGAAACATATTGAATATATTTACATCTATTTTACCATAATTCAATGTGAAAATGGTAAACATAAAAAAATTCTAGCTTGATAACATTTTTTAATTATTACCTAATTTATATAAAATATATGTCATGGATTATAGTCTTTTAACTTTGTTTTTTAGTGTGGAAAAACCTAAAATTTTGTGATGGAATAGAAAAATAAAATATAACTTAATTTTTACCCATACTATAGTCTATTATGTTTTTAGCCTAGTGACAAAAAAATGTAAAACTTTAGAATGGTGAAGAAAAATATTGAATATCTATAGATGTAGTATACCATAAGTCAATGTAAATACGACGAATATATATAATATTTTGTTTGATTGTTTAATTTTAATTGTTATGCATATGTAAAAATTATGGGTCATTCGTCTTTTGTCCTTTAACTTAATTTTTTATAGGTAAAGATACCAAAATAATGGTGACGGAGAAGAGGAAAAAAATATAAATTGTTTACATCTTTTATACCATAGTACAATGTGATTATAGGGAATACAAATAACATTGAGCTTATATATTAACATTTAGTGAACATCCATGTAGATGTAATTTATTTGTCATTCATTTACAGTCTTTTAACTATGTGGTTTAGTGACGAAGAAACATGAAATTTTGTGATGGAGAAGAACCATATTGAATATATTTACATCTAACTTACCATAATTCAATGTGAAAAGGGCAAATAACAATACATTCTAGCTTGATTATTTAGTTTAACTATAACCTATTTTATATGAAAAATATGTCATGGATTATAGTCTATTAACTTTGTATTTTAGTGGGGAAAATCTAAAATTTTCTAATGGAGTAGAAAAATAGAATATAATTAATCTTTTACATCTACTATAGTCTATTATATTTTTAGCTTAGTGATAAAAAAATATAAAACTTTGGGACGTTGAAGAAAAATATTGAATAATTTTAAATGTAATATACCATAAGTCAATGTGAATACGATGAATATAAAAAATATTGACCTTGATTATTTAATTTTAATTGTTATGCATTTGTAAAAATTATGGGTCATTCATTTGTTGTCTCTTAACTTAGTTTCTTAGAGGTGAAGAAAACAAAATTTTGGTAATGGAGAAGAAGAAAAATGTATAAATTGTTTATATCTATTATACCATAATACAATGTGATTATACTGAATACAAATAACATTGAGTTTAAATATTTAAATTTACTAATTGCCCATGTAGATGTAATTTATTTGTTATTCATTTATAGTATTTTAACTCTGTGGCTTTGTGACGAAGAAACATGAAATTTGGTGATGGAGAAGAAACATATTGAATATATTTACATCTATTTTACCATAATTCAATGTGAAAATGGTAAATATAAAAAAATTCTAGCTTGATAACATTTTTTAATTATTACCTAATTTATATAAAATGTATGTCATGGATTATAGTCTTTTAACTTTGTTTTTTAGTGTGGAAAAACCTAAAATTTTGTGATGGAATAGAAAAATAAAATATAACTTAATTTTTACACATACTATAGTCTATTATGATTTTAGCCTAGTAATAAAAAAATGTAAAACTTTAGGATGGTGAACAAAAATATTGAATATCTATAGATGTAGTATACCATAAGTCAATCTAAATACGACGAATATATACAATATTTTGTTTGATTGTTTAATTTTAATTGTTATGCATATGTAAAAATCATGGGTCATTCGTCTTTTGTCCTTTAACTTAATTTTTTATAGGTAAAGATACCAAAATAATGGTGACGGAGAAGAGGAAAAAAATATAAATTGTTTACATCTTTTATACCATAGTACAATGTGATTATAGGGAATACAAATAACATTGAGGTTATATATTAACATTTAGTGAACACCCATGTAGATGTAATTTATTTGTCATTCATTTACAGTCTTTTAACTGTGTGGTTTAGTAACGAAGAAACATGAAATTTTGTGATGGAGAAGAAACATATTGAATATATTTACATCTAACTTACCATAATTCAATGTGAAAAGGGCAAATAACAATACATTCTAGCTTGATTATTTAGTTTAACTATAACCTATTTTATATGAAAAATATGTCATGGATTATAGTCTATTAACTTTGTATTTTAGTGGGGGAAATGTAAAATTTTCTAATGGAGTAGAAAAATAGAATATAATTAATCTTTTACATCTACTATAGTCTATTATATTTTTAGCTTAGTGATAAAAAAATATAAAACTTTGGGACGTTGAAGAAAAATATTGAATAATTTTAAATGTTATATACCATAAGTCAATGTGAATACGATGAATATAAAAAATATTGACCTTGATTATTTAATTTTAATTGTTATGCATTTGTAAAAATTACAGGTCATTCATTTGTTGTCTCTTAACTTAGTTTCTTAGAGGTGAAGAAAACAAAATTTTGGTAATGGAGAAGAAGAAAAATGTATAAATTGTTTATATCTATTATACCATAATACAATGTGATTATACTGAATACAAATAACATTGAGTTTAAATATTTAAATTTACTAATTGCCCATGTAGATGTAATTTATTTGTTATTCATTTATAGTATTTTAACTCTGTGGCTTTGTGACGAAGAAACATGAAATTTGGTGATGGAGAAGAAACATATTGAATATATTTACATCTATTTTACCATAATTCAATGTGAAAATGGTAAACATAAAAAAATTCTAGCTTGATAACATTTTTTAATTATTACCTAATTTATATAAAATATATGTCATGGATTATAGTCTTTTAACTTTATTTTTTAGTGTGGAAAAACCTAAAATTTTGTGATGGAATAGAAAAATAAAATATAACTTAATTTTTACCCATACTATAGTCTATTATGTTTTTAGCCTAGTGACAAAAAAATGTAAAACTTTAGAATGGTGAAGAAAAATATTGAATATCTATAGATGTAGTATACCATAAGTCAATGTAAATACGACGAATATATACAATATTTTGTTTGATTGTTTAATTTTAATTGTTATGCATATGTAAAAATTATGGGTCATTCGTCTTTTGTCCTTTAACTTAATTTTTTATAGGTAAAGATACCAAAATAATGGTGACGGAGAAGAGGAAAAAAATATAAATTGTTTACATCTTTTATACCATAGTACAATGTGATTATAGGGAATACAAATAACATTGAGCTTATATATTAACATTTAGTGAACACCCATGTAGATGTAATTTATTTGTCATTCATTTACAGTCTTTTAACTATGTGGTTTAGTGACGAAGAAACATGAAATTTTGTGATGGAGAAGAACCATATTGAATATATTTACATCTAACTTACCATAATTCAATGTGAAAAGGGCAAATAACAATACATTCTAGCTTGATTATTTAGTTTAACTATAACCTATTTTATATGAAAAATATGTCATGGATTATAGTCTATTAACTTTGTATTTTAGTGGGGAAAATCTAAAATTTTCTAATGGAGTAGAAAAATAGAATATAATTAATCTTTTACATCTACTATAGTCTATTATATTTTTAGCTTAGTGATAAAAAAATATAAAACTTTGGGACGTTGAAGAAAAATATTGAATAATTTTAAATGTAATATACCATAAGTCAATGTGAATACGATGAATATAAAAAATATTGACCTTGATTATTTAATTTTAATTGTTATGCATTTGTAAAAATTATGGGTCATTCATTTGTTGTCTCTTAACTTAGTTTCTTAGAGGTGAAGAAAACAAAATTTTGGTAATGGAGAAGAAGAAAAATGTATAAATTGTTTATATCTATTATACCATAATACAATGTGATTATACTAAATACAAATAACATTGAGTTTAAATATTTAAATTTACTAATTGCCCATGTAGATGTAATTTATTTGTTATTCATTTATAGTATTTTAACTCTGTGGCTTTGTGACGAAGAAACATGAAATTTGGTGATGGAGAAGAAACATATTGAATATATTTACATCTATTTTACCATAATTCAATGTGAAAATGGTAAATATAAAAAAATTCTAGCTTGATAACATTTTTTAATTATTACCTAATTTATATAAAATGTATGTCATGGATTATAGTCTTTTAACTTTGTTTTTTAGTGTGGAAAAACCTAAAATTTTGTGATGGAATAGAAAAATAAAATATAACTTAATTTTTACACATACTATAGTCTATTATGATTTTAGCCTAGTAATAAAAAAATGTAAAACTTTAGGATGGTGAAGAAAAATATTGAATATCTATAGATGTAGTATACCATAAGTCAATCTAAATACGACGAATATATACAATATTTTGTTTGATTGTTTAATTTTAATTGTTATGCATATGTAAAAATCATGGGTCATTCGTCTTTTGTCCTTTAACTTAATTTTTTATAGGTAAAGATACCAAAATAATGGTGACGGAGAAGAGGAAAAAAATATAAATTGTTTACATCTTTTATACCATAGTACAATGTGATTATAGGGAATACAAATAACATTGAGCTTATATATTAACATTTAGTGAACACCCATGTAGATGTAATTTATTTGTCATTCATTTACAGTCTTTTAACTGTGTGGTTTAGTAACGAAGAAACATGAAATTTTGTGATGGAGAAGAAACATATTGAATATATTTACATCTAACTTACCATAATTCAATGTGAAAAGGGCAAATAACAATACATTCTAGCTTGATTATTTAGTTTAACTATAACCTATTTTATATGAAAAATATGTCATGGATTATAGTCTATTAACTTTGTATTTTAGTGGGGGAAATGTAAAATTTTCTAATGGAGTAGAAAAATAGAATATAATTAATCTTTTACATCTACTATAGTCTATTATATTTTTAGCTTAGTGATAAAAAAATATAAAACTTTGGGACGTTGAAGAAAAATATTGAATAATTTTAAATGTTATATACCATAAGTCAATGTGAATACGATGAATATAAAAAATATTGACCTTGATTATTTAATTTTAATTGTTATGCATTTGTAAAAATTACAGGTCATTCATTTGTTGTCTCTTAACTTAGTTTCTTAGAGGTGAAGAAAACAAAATTTTGGTAATGGAGAAGAAGAAAAATGTATAAATTGTTTATATCTATTATACCATAATACAATGTGATTATACTGAATACAAATAACATTGAGTTTAAATATTTAAATTTACTAATTGCCCATGTAGATGTAATTTATTTGTTATTCATTTATAGTATTTTAACTCTGTGGCTTTGTGACGAAGAAACATGAAATTTGGTGATGGAGAAGAAACATATTGAATATATTTACATCTATTTTACCATAATTCAATGTGAAAATGGTAAACATAAAAAAATTCTAGCTTGATAACATTTTTTAATTATTACCTAATTTATATAAAATATATGTCATGGATTATAGTCTTTTAACTTTGTTTTTTAGTGTGGAAAAACCTAAAATTTTGTGATGGAATAGAAAAATAAAATATAACTTAATTTTTACCCATACTATAGTCTATTATGTTTTTAGCCTAGTGATAAAAAAATGTAAAACTTTAGGATGGTGAAGAAAAATATTGAATATCTATAGATGTAGTATACCATAAGTCAATGTAAATACGACGAATATATACAATATTTTGTTTGATTGTTTAATTTTAATTGTTATGCATATGTAAAAATCATGGGTCATTCGTCTTTTGTCCTTTAACTTAATTTTTTATAGGTAAAGATACCAAAATAATGGTGACGGAGAAGAGGAAAAAAATATAAATTGTTTACATCTTTTATACCATAGTACAACGTGATTATAGGGAATACAAATAACATTGAGCTTATAAATTAACATTTAGTGAACACCCATGTAGATGTAATTTATTTGTCATTCATTTACAGTCTTTTAACTCTGTGGTTTAGTGACGAAGAAACATGAAATTTTGTGATGGAGAAGAACCATATTGAATATATTTACATCTAACTTACCATAATTCAATGTGAAAAGGGCAAATAACAATTCATTCTAGCTTGATTATTTAGTTTAACTATAACCTATTTTATATGAAAAATATGTCATGGATTATAGTCTATTAACTTTGTATTTTAGTGGGGAAAAACTAAAATTTTCTAATGGAGTAGAAAAATAGAATATAATTAATCTTTTACATCTACTATAGTCTATTATATTTTTAGCTTAGTGATAAAAAAATATAAAACTTTGGGACGTTGAAGAAAAATATTGAATAATTTTAAATGTTATATACCATAAGTCAATGTGAATACGATGAATATAAAAAATATTGACCTTGATTATTTAATTTTAATTGTTATGCATTTGTAAAAATTATGGGTCATTCATTTGTTGTCTCTTAACTTAGTTTCTTAGAGGTGAAGAAAACAAAATTTTGGTAATGGAGAAGAAGAAAAATGTATAAATTGTTTATATCTATTATACCATAATACAATGTGATTATACTGAATACAAATAACATTGAGTTTAAATATTTAAATTTACTAATTGCCCATGTAGATGTAATTTATTTGTTATTCATTTATAGTATTTTAACTCTGTGGCTTTGTGACGAAGAAACATGAAATTTGGTGATGGAGAAGAAACATATTGAATATATTTAAATCTATTTTACCATAATTCAATGTGAAAATGGTAAATATAAAAAAATTCTAGCTTGATAACATTTTTTAATTATTACCTAATTTATATAAAATATATGTCATGGATTATAGTCTTTTAACTTTGTTTTTTAGTGTGGAAAAACCTAAAATTTTATGATGGAATAGAAAAATAAAATATAACTTAATTTTTACCCATACTATAGTCTATTATGTTTTTAGCCTAGTGATAAAAAAATGTAAAACTTTAGGATGGTGAAGAAAAATATTGAATATCTATAGATGTAGTATACCATAAGTCAATGTAAATACGACGAATATATACAATATTTTGTTTGATTGTTTAATTTTAATTGTTATGCATATGTAAAAATTATGGGTCATTCGTCTTTTGTCCTTTAACTTAATTTTTTATAGGTAAAGATACCAAAATAATGGTGACGGAGAAGAGGAAAAAAATATAAATTGTTTACATCTTTTATACCATAGTACAATGTGATTATAGGGAATACAAATAACATTGAGCTTATATATTAACATTTAGTGAACACCCATGTAGATGTAATTTATTTGTCATTCATTTACAGTCTTTTAACTATGTGGTTTAGTGACGAAGAAACATGAAATTTTGTGATGGAGAAGAACCATATTGAATATATTTACATCTAACTTACCATAATTCAATGTGAAAAGGGCAAATAACAATTCATTCTAGCTTGATTATTTAGTTTAACTATAACCTATTTTATATGAAAAATATGTCATGGATTATAGTCTATTAACTTTGTATTTTAGTGGGGAAAATCTAAAATTTTCTAATGGAGTAGAAAAATAGAATATAATTAATCTTTTACATCTACTATAGTCTATTATATTTTTAGCTTAGTGATAAAAAAATATAAAACTTTGGGACGTTGAAGAAAAATATTGAATAATTTTAAATGTAATATACCATAAGTCAATGTGAATACGATGAATATAAAAAATATTGACCTTGATTATTTAATTTTAATTGTTATGCATTTGTAAAAATTATGGGTCATTCATTTGTTGTCTCTTAACTTAGTTTCTTAGAGGTGAAGAAAACAAAATTTTGGTAATGGAGAAGAAGAAAAATGTATAAATTATTTATATCTATTATACCATAATACAATGTGATTATACTGAATACAAATAACATTGAGTTTAAATATTTAAATTTACTAATTGCCCATGTAGATGTAATTTATTTGTTATTCATTTATAGTATTTTAACTCTGTGGCTTTGTGACGAAGAAACATGAAATTTGGTGATGGAGAAGAAACATATTGAATATATTTACATCTATTTTACCATAATTCAATGTGAAAATGGTAAATATAAAAAAATTCTAGCTTGATAACATTTTTTAATTATTACCTAATTTATATAAAATATATGTCATGGATTATAGTCTTTTAACTTTGTTTTTTAGTGTGGAAAAACCTAAAATTTTGTGATGGAATAGAAAAATAAAATATAACTTAATTTTTACCCATACTATAGTCTATTATGTTTTTAGCCTAGTGATAAAAAAATGTAAAACTTTAGGATGGTGAAGAAAAATATTGAATATCTATAGATGTAGTATACCATAAGTCAATGTAAATACGACGAATATATACAATATTTTGTTTGATTGTTTAATTTTAATTGTTATGCATATGTAAAAATTATGGGTCATTCGTCTTTTGTCCTTTAACTTAATTTTTTATAGGTAAAGATACCAAAATAATGGTGACGGAGAAGAGGAAAAAAATATAAATTGTTTACATCTTTTATACCATAGTACAATGTGATTATAGGGAATACAAATAACATTGAGCTTATATATTAACATTTAGTGAACACCCATGTAGATGTAATTTATTTGTCATTCATTTACAGTCTTTTAACTATGTGGTTTAGTGACGAAGAAACATGAAATTTTGTGATGGAGAAGAACCATATTGAATATATTTACATCTAACTTACCATAATTCAATGTGAAAAGGGCAAATAACAATACATTCTAGCTTGATTATTTAGTTTAACTATAACCTATTTTATATGAAAAATATGTCATGGATTATAGTCTATTAACTTTGTATTTTAGTGGGGAAAATCTAAAATTTTCTAATGGAGTAGAAAAATAGAATATAATTAATCTTTTACATCTACTATAGTCTATTATATTTTTAGGTTAGTGATAAAAAAATATAAAACTTTGGGACGTTGAAGAAAAATATTGAATAATTTTAAATGTAATATACCATAAGTCAATGTGAATACGATGAATATAAAAAATATTGACCTTGATTATTTAATTTTAATTGTTATGCATTTGTAAAAATTATGGGTCATTCATTTGTTGTCTCTTAACTTAGTTTCTTAGAGGTGAAGAAAACAAAATTTTGGTAATGGAGAAGAAGAAAAATGTATAAACTGTTTATATCTATTATACCATAATACAATGTGATTATACTGAATACATATAACATTGAGTTTAAATATTTAAATTTACTAATTGCCCATGTAGATGTAATTTATTTGTGATTCATTTATAGTATTTTAACTCTGTGGCTTTGTGACGAAGAAACATGAAATTTGGTGATGGAGAAGAAACATATTGAATATATTTACATCTATTTTACCATAATTCAATGTGAAAATGGTAAACATAAAAAAATTCTAGCTTGATAACATTTTTTAATTATTACCTAATTTATATAAAATATATGTCATGGATTATAGTCTTTTAACTTTGTTTTTTAGTGTGGAAAAACCTAAAATTTTGTGATGGAATAGAAAAATAAAATATAACTTAATTTTTACCCATACTATAGTCTATTTAGTTTTTAGCCTAGTGATAAAAAATGTAAAACTTTAGGATGGTGAAGAAAAATATTGAATATCTATAGATGTAGTATACCATAAGTCAATGTAAATACGACGAATATATACAATATTTTGTTTGATTGTTTAATTTTAATTGTTATGCATATGTAAAAATTATGGGTCATTCGTCTTTTGTCCTTTAACTTAATTTTTTATAGGTAAAGATACCAAAATAATGGTGACGGAGAAGAGGAAAAAAATATAAATTGTTTACATCTTTTATACCATAGTACAATGTGATTATAGGGAATACAAATAACATTGAGCTTATATATTAACATTTAGTGAACACCCATGTAGATGTAATTTATTTGTCATTCATTTACAGTATTTTAACTATGTGGTTTAGTGACGAAGAAACATGAAATTTTGTGATGGAGAAGAACCATATTGAATATATTTACATCTAACTTACCATAATTCAATGTGAAAAGGGCAAATAACAATACATTCTAGCTTGATTATTTAGTTTAACTATAACCTATTTTATATGAAAAATATGTCATGGATTATAGTCTATTAACTTTGTATTTTAGTGGGGAAAATCTAAAATTTTCTAATGGAGTAGAAAAATAGAATATAATTAATCTTTTACATCTACTATAGTCTATTATATTTTTAGCTTAGTGATATAAAAATATAAAACTTTGGGACGTTGAAGAAAAATATTGAATAATTTTAAATGTAATATACCATAAGTCAATGTGAATACGATGAATATAAAAAATATTGACCTTGATTATTTAATTTTAATTGTTATGCATTTGTAAAAATTATGGGTCATTCATTTGTTGTCTCTTAACTTAGTTTCTTAGAGGTGAAGAAAACAAAATTTTGGTAATGGAGAAGAAGAAAAATGTATAAATTGTTTATATCTATTATACAATAGTACAATGTGATTATACTGAATACAAATAACATTGAGTTTAAATATTTAAATTTACTAATTGCCCATGTAGATGTAATTTATTTGTTATTCATTTATAGTATTTTAACTCTGTGGCTTTGTGACGAAGAAACATAAAATTTGGTGATGGAGAAGAAACATATTGAATATATTTACATCTATTTTACCATAATTCAATGTGAAAATGGTAAATATAAAAAAATTCTAGCTTGATAACATTTTTTAATTATTACCTAATTTATATAAAATATATGTCATGGATTATAGTCTTTTAACTTTGTTTTTTAGTGTGGAAAAACCTAAAATTTTGTGATGGAATAGAAAAATAAAATATAACTTAATTTTTACCCATACTATAGTCTATTATGTTTTTAGCCTAGTGATAAAAAAATGTAAAACTTTAGGATGGTGAAGAAAAATATTGAATATCTATAGATGTAGTATACCATAAGTCAATGTAAATACGACGAATATATACAATATTTTGTTTGATTGTTTAATTTTAATTGTTATGCATATGTAAAAATTATGGGTCATTCGTCTTTTGTCCTTTAACTTAATTTTTTATAGGTAAAGATACCAAAATAATGGTGACGGAGAAGAGGAAAAAAATATAAATTGTTTACATCTTTTATACCATAGTACAATGTGATTATAGGGAATACAAATAACATTGAGCTTATATATTAACATTTAGTGAACACCCATGTAGATGTAATTTATTTGTCATTCATTTACAGTCTTTTAACTATGTGGTTTAGTGACGAAGAAACATGAAATTTTGTGATGGAGAAGAACCATATTGAATATATTTACACCTAACTTACCATAATTCAATGTGAAAAGGGCAAATAACAATACATTCTAGCTTGATTATTTAGTTTAACTATAACCTATTTTATATGAAAAATATGTCATGGATTATAGTCTATTAACTTTGTATTTTAGTGGGGAAAATCTAAAATTTTCTAATGGAGTAGAAAAATAGAATATAATTAATCTTTTACATCTACTATAGTCTATTATATTTTTAGCTTAGTGATAAAAAAATATAAAACTTTGGGACGTTGAAGAAAAATATTGAATAATTTTAAATGTAATATACCATAAGTCAATGTGAATACGATGAATATAAAAAATATTGACCTTGATTATTTAATTTTAATTGTTATGCATTTGTAAAAATTATGGGTCATTCATTTGTTGTCTCTTAACTTAGTTTCTTAGAGGTGAAGAAAACAAAATTTTGGTAATGGAGAAGAAGAAAAATGTATAAACTGTTTATATCTATTATACCATAATACAATGTGATTATACTGAATACATATAACATTGAGTTTAAATATTTAAATTTACTAATTGCCCATGTAGATGTAATTTATTTGTGATTCATTTATAGTATTTTAACTCTGTGGCTTTGTGACGAAGAAACATGAAATTTGGTGATGGAGAAGAAACATATTGAATATATTTACATCTATTTTACCATAATTCAATGTGAAAATGGTAAACATAAAAAAATTCTAGCTTGATAACATTTTTTAATTATTACCTAATTTATATAAAATATATGTCATGGATTATAGTCTTTTAACTTTGTTTTTTAGTGTGGAAAAACCTAAAATTTTGTGATGGAATAGAAAAATAAAATATAACTTAATTTTTACACATACTATAGTCTATTATGTTTTTAGCCTAGTGATAAAAAAATGTAAAACTTTAGGATGGTGAAGAAAAATATTGAATATCTATAGATGTAGTATACCATAAGTCAATGTAAATACGACGAATATATACAATATTTTGTTTGATTGTTTAATTTTAATTGTTATGCATATGTAAAAATTATGGGTCATTCGTCTTTTGTCCTTTAACTTAATTTTTTATAGGTAAAGATACCAAAATAATGGTGACGGAGAAGATGAAAAAAATATAAATTGTTTACATCTTTTATACCATAGTACAATGTGATTATAGGGAATACAAATAACATTGAGCTTATATATTAACATTTAGTGAACACCCATGTAGATGTAATTTATTTGTCATTCATTTACAGTCTTTTAACTCTGTGGTTTAGTGACGAAGAAACATGAAATTTTGTGATGGAGAAGAAACATATTGAATATATTTACATCTAACTTACCATAATTCAATGTGAAAAGGGCAAATAACCATACATTCTAGCTTGATTATTTAGTTTAACTATAACCTATTTTATATGAAAAATATGTCATGGATTATAGTCTATTAACTTTGTATTTTAGTGGGGAAAATCTAAAATTTTCTAATGGAGTAGAAAAATAGAATATAATTAATCTTTTAAATCTACTATAATCTATTATATTTTTAGCTTAGTGATAAAAAAATATAAAACTTTGGGACGTTGAAGAAAAATATTGAATAATTTTAAATGTAATATACCATAAGTCAATGTGAATACGATGAATATAAAAAATATTGACCTTGATTATTTAATTTTAATTGTTATGCATTTGTAAAAATTATGGGTCATTCATTTGTTGTCTCTTAACTTAGTTTCTTAGAGGTGAAGAAAACAAAATTTTGGTAATGGAGAAGAAGAAAAATGTATAAACTGTTTATATCTATTATACCATAATACAATGTGATTATACTGAATACAAATAACATTGAGTTTAAATATTTAAATTTACTAATTGCCCATGTAGATGTAATTTATTTGTGATTCATTTATAGTATTTTAACTCTGTGGCTTTGTGACGAAGAAACATGAAATTTGGTGATGGAGAAGAAACATATTGAATATATTTACATCTATTTTACCATAATTCAATGTGAAAATGGTAAACATAAAAAAATTCTAGCTTGATAACATTTTTTAATTATTACCTAATTTATATAAAATATATGTCATGGATTATAGTCTTTTAACTTTGTTTTTTAGTGTGGAAAAACCTAAAATTTTGTGATGGAATAGAAAAATAAAATATAACTTAATTTTTACACATACTATAGTCTATTATGTTTTTAGCCTAGTGATAAAAAAATGTAAAACTTTAGGATGGTGAAGAAAAATATTGAATATCTATAGATGTAGTATACCATAAGTCAATGTAAATACGACGAATATATACAATATTTTGTTTGATTGTTTAATTTTAATTGTTATGCATATGTAAAAATTATGGGTCATTCGTCTTTTGTCCTTTAACTTAATTTTTTATAGGTAAAGATACCAAAATAATGGTGACGGAGAAGATGAAAAAAATATAAATTGTTTACATCTTTTATACCATAGTACAATGTGATTATAGGGAATACAAATAACATTGAGCTTATATATTAACATTTAGTGAACACCCATGTAGATGTAATTTATTTGTCATTCATTTACAGTCTTTTAACTTTGTGGTTTAGTGACGAAGAAACATGAAATTTTGTGATGGAGAAGAAACATATTGAATATATTTACATCTAACTTACCATAATTCAATGTGAAAAGGGCAAATAACAATACATTCTAGCTTGATTATTTAGTTTAACTATAACCTATTTTATATGAAAAATATGTCATGGATTATAGTCTATTAACTTTGTATTTTAGTGGGGAAAATCTAAAATTTTCTAATGGAGTAGAAAAATAGAATATAATTAATCTTTTACATCTACTATAGTCTATTATATTTTTAGCTTAGTGATAAAAAAATATAAAACTTTGGGACGTTGAAGAAAAATATTGAATAATTTTAAATGTAATATACCATAAGTCAATGTGAATACGATGAATATAAAAAATATTGACCTTGATTATTTAATTTTAATTGTTATGCATTTGTAAAAATTATGGGTCATTCATTTGTTGTCTCTTACCTTAGTTTCTTAGAGGTGAAGAAAACAAAATTTTGGTAATGGAGAAGAAGAAAAATGTATAAATTGTTTATATCTATTATACCATAATACAATTTGATTATACTGAATACAAATAACATTGAGTTTAAATATTTAAATTTACTAATTGCCCATGTAGATGTAATTTATTTGTTATTCATTTATAGTATCTTAACTCTGTGGCTTTGTGACGAAGAAACATGAAATTTGGTGATGGAGAAGAAACATATTGAATATATTTACATCTATTTTACCATAATTCAATGTGAAAATGGTAAATATAAAAAAATTCAAGCTTGATAACATTTTTTAATTATTACCTAATTTATATAAAATATATGTCATGGATTATAGTCTTTTAACTTTGTTATTTAGTGGGGAAAAACCTAAAATTTTGTGATGGAATAGAAAAATAAAATATAACTTAATTTTTACACATACTATAGTCTATTATCTTTTTAGCCTAGTGATAAAAAAATGTAAAACTTTAGGATGGTGAAGAAAAATATTGAATATCTATAGATGTAGTATACCATAAGTCAATCTAAATACGACGAATATATACAATATTTTGTTTGATTGTTTAATTTTAATTGTTATGCATATGTAAAAATTATGGGGCATTCGTCTTTTGTCCTTTAACTTAATTTTTTTTAGGTAAAGATACCAAAATATTGGTGACGGAGAAGAGGAAAAAAATATAAATTGTTTACATCTTTTATACCATAGTACAATGTGATTATAGGGAATACAAATAACATTGAGCTTATATATTAACATTTAGTGAACACCCATGTAGATGTAATTTATTTGTCATTCATTTACAGTCTTTTAACTCTGTGGTTTAGTGACGAAGAAACATGAAATTTTGTGATGGAGAAGAAACATATTGAATATATTTACATCTAACTTACCATAATTCAATGTGAAAAGGGCAAATAACAATACATTCTAGCTTGATTATTTAGTTTAACTATAACCTATTTTATATGAAAAATATGTCATGGATTATAGTCTATTAACTTTGTATTTTAGTGGGGAAAATCTAAAATTTTCTAATGGAGTAGAAAAATAGAATATAATTAATCTTTTACATCTACTATAGTCTATTATATTTTTAGCTTAGTGATAAAAAAATATAAAACTTTGGGACGTTGAAGAAAAATATTGAATAATTTTAAATGTAATATACCATAAGTCAATGTGAATACGATGAATATAAAAAATATTGACCTTGATTATTTAATTTTAATTGTTATGCATTTGTAAAAATTATGGGTCATTCATTTGTTGTCTCTTACCTTAGTTTCTTAGAGGTGAAGAAAACAAAATTTTGGTAATGGAGAAGAAGAAAAATGTATAAATTGTTTATATCTATTATACCATAATACAATTTGATTATACTGAATACAAATAACATTGAGTTTAAATATTTAAATTTACTAATTGCCCATGTAGATGTAATTTATTTGTTATTCATTTATAGTATCTTAACTCTGTGGCTTTGCGACGAAGAAACATGAAATTTGGTGATGGAGAAGAAACATATTGAATATATTTACATCTATTTTACCATAATTCAATGTGAAAATGGTAAATATAAAAAAATTCAAGCTTGATAACATTTTTTAATTATTACCTAATTTATATAAAATATATGTCATGGATTATAGTCTTTTAACTTTGTTTTTTAGTGGGGAAAAACCTAAAATTTTGTGATGGAATAGAAAAATAAAATATAACTTAATTTTTACACATACTATAGTCTATTATCTTTTTAGCCTAGTGATAAAAAAATGTAAAACTTTAGGATGGTGAAGAAAAATATTGAATATCTATAGATGTAGTATACCATAAGTCAATCTAAATACGACGAATATATACAATATTTTGTTTGATTGTTTAATTTTAATTGTTATGCATATGTAAAAATTATGGGTCATTCGTCTTTTGTCCTTTAACTTAATTTTTTTTAGGTAAAGATACCAAAATATTGGTGACGGAGAAGAGGAAAAAAATATAAATTGTTTACATCTTTTATACCATAGTACAATGTGATTATAGGGAATACAAATAACATTGAGCTTATATATTAACATTTAGTGAACACCCATGTAGATGTAATTTATTTGTCATTCATTTACAGTCTTTTAACTCTGTGGTTTAGTGACGAAGAAACATGAAATTTTGTGATGGAGAAGAAACATATTGAATATATTTACATCTAACTTACCATAATTCAATGTGAAAAGGGCAAATAACAATACATTCTAGCTTGATTATTTAGTTTAACTATAACCTATTTTATATGAAAAATATGTCATGGATTATAGTCTATTAACTTTGTATTTTAGTGGGGAAAATCTAAAATTTTCTAATGGAGTAGAAAAATAGAATATAATTAATCTTTTACATCTACTATAGTCTATTATATTTTTAGCTTAGTGATAAAAAAATATAAAACTTTGGGACGTTGAAGAAAAATATTGAATAATTTTAAATGTAATATACCATAAGTCAATGTGAATACGATGAATATAAAAAATATTGACCTTGATTATTTAATTTTAATTGTTATGCATTTGTAAAAATTATGGGTCATTCATTTGTTGTCTCTTACCTTAGTTTCTTAGAGGTGAAGAAAACAAAATTTTGCTAATGGAGAAGAAGAAAAATGTATAAATTGTTTATATCTATTATACCATAATACAATTTGATTATACTGAATACAAATAACATTGAGTTTAAATATTTAAATTTACTAATTGCCCATGTAGATGTAATTTATTTGTTATTCATTTATAGTATTTTAACTCTGTGGCTTTGCGACGAAGAAACATGAAATTTGGTGATGGAGAAGAAACATATTGAATATATTTACATCTATTTTACCATAATTCAATGTGAAAATGGTAAATATAAAAAAATTCAAGCTTGATAACATTTTTTAATTATTACCTAATTTATATAAAATATATGTCATGGATTATAGTCTTTTAACTTTGTTTTTTAGTGGGGAAAAACCTAAAACTTTGTGATGGAATAGAAAAATAAAATATAACTTAATTTTTACACATACTATAGTCTATTATCTTTTTAGCCTAGTGATAAAAAAATGTAAAACTTTAGGATGCTGAAGAAAAATATTGAATATCTATAGATGTAGTATACCATAAGTCAATCTAAATACGACGAATATATACAATATTTTGTTTGATTGTTTAATTTTAATTGTTATGCATATGTAAAAATTATGGGTCATTCGTCTTTTGTCCTTTAACTTAATTTTTTTTAGGTAAAGATACCAAAATATTGGTGACGGAGAAGAGGAAAAAAATATAAATTGTTTACATCTTTTATACCATAGTACAATGTGATTATAGGGAATACAAATAACATTGAGCTTATATATTAACATTTAGTGAACACCCATGTAGATGTAATTTATTTGTCATTCATTTACAGTCTTTTAACTCTGTGGTTTAGTGACGAAGAAACATGAAATTTTGTGATGGAGAAGAAACATATTGAATATATTTACATCTAACTTACCATAATTCAATGTGAAAAGGGCAAATAACAATACATTCTAGCTTGATTATTTAGTTTAACTATAACCTATTTTATATGAAAAATATGTCATGGATTATAGTCTATTAACTTTGTATTTTAGTGGGGAAAATCTAAAATTTTCTAATGGAGTAGAAAAATAGAATATAATTAATCTTTTACATCTACTATAGTCTATTATATTTTTAGCTTAGTGATAAAAAAATATAAAACTTTGGGACGTTGAAGAAAAATATTGAATAATTTTAAATGTAATATACCATAAGTCAATGTGAATACGATGAATATAAAAAATATTGACCTTGATTATTTAATTTTAATTGTTATGCATTTGTAAAAATTATGGGTCATTCATTTGTTGTCTCTTACCTTAGTTTCTTAGAGGTGAAGAAAACAAAATTTTGCTAATGGAGAAGAAGAAAAATGTATAAATTGTTTATATCTATTATACCATAATACAATGTGATTATACTGAATACAAATAACATTGAGTTTAAATATTTAAATTTACTAATTGCCCATGTAGATGTAATTTATTTGTTATTCATTTATAGTATTTTAACTCTGTGGCTTTGTGACGAAGAAACATGAAATTTGGTGATGGAGAAGAAACATATTGAATATATTTACATCTATTTTACCATAATTCAATGTGAAAATGGTAAATATAAAAAAATTCAAGCTTGATAACATTTTTTAATTATTACCTAATTTATATAAAATATATGTCATGGATTATAGTCTTTTAACTTTGTTTTTTAGTGGGGAAAAACCTGAAACTTTGTGATGGAATAGAAAAATAAAATATAACTTAATTTTTACACATACTATAGTCTATTATCTTTTTAGCCTAGTGATAAAAAAATGTAAAACTTTAGGATGCTGAAGAAAAATATTGAATATCTATAGATGTAGTATACCATAAGTCAATCTAAATACGACGAATATATACAATATTTTGTTTGATTGTTTAATTTTAATTGTTATGCATATGTAAAAATTATGGGTCATTCGTCTTTTGTCCTTTAACTTAATTTTTTTTAGGTAAAGATACCAAAATATTGGTGACGGAGAAGAGGAAAAAAATATAAATTGTTTACATCTTTTATACCATAGTACAATGTGATTATAGGGAATACAAATAACATTGAGCTTATATATTAACATTTAGTGAACACCCATGTAGATGTAATTTATTTGTCATTCATTTACAGTCTTTTAACTCTGTGGTTTAGTGACGAAGAAACATGAAATTTTGTGATGGAGAAGAAACATATTGAATATATTTACATCTAACTTACCATAATTCAATGTGAAAAGGGCAAATAACAATACATTCTAGCTTGATTATTTAGTTTAACTATAACCTATTTTATATGAAAAATATGTCATGGATTATAGTCTATTAACTTTGTATTTTAGTGGGGAAAATCTAAAATTTTCTAATGGAGTAGAAAAATAGAATATAATTAATCTTTTACATCTACTATAGTCTATTATATTTTTAGCTTAGTGATAAAAAAATATAAAACTTTGGGACGTTGAAGAAAAATATTGAATAATTTTAAATGTAATATACCATAAGTCAATGTGAATACGATGAATATAAAAAATATTGACCTTGATTATTTAATTTTAATTGTTATGCATTTGTAAAAATTATGGGTCATTCATTTGTTGTCTCTTACCTTAGTTTCTTAGAGGTGAAGAAAACAAAATTTTGGTAATGGAGAAGAAGAAAAATGTATAAATTGTTTATATCTATTATACCATAATACAATTTGATTATACTGAATACAAATAACATTGAGTTTAAATATTTAAATTTACTAATTGCCCATGTAGATGTAATTTATTTGTTATTCATTTATAGTATCTTAACTCTGTGGCTTTGTGACGAAGAAACATGAAATTTGGTGATGGAGAAGAAACATATTGAATATATTTACATCTATTTTACCATAATTCAATGTGAAAATGGTAAATATAAAAAAATTCAAGCTTGATAACATTTTTTAATTATTACCTAATTTATATAAAATATATGTCATGGATTATAGTCTTTTAACTTTGTTTTTTAGTGGGGAAAAACCTGAAATTTTGTGATGGAATAGAAAAATAAAATATAACTTAATTTTTACACATACTATAGTCTATTATCTTTTTAGCCTAGTGATAAAAAAATGTAAAACTTTAGGATGGTGAAGAAAAATATTGAATATCTATAGATGTAGTATACCATAAGTCAATCTAAATACGACGAATATATACAATATTTTGTTTGATTGTTTAATTTTAATTGTTATGCATATGTAAAAATTATGGGTCATTCGTCTTTTGTCCTTTAACTTAATTTTTTTTAGGTAAAGATACCAAAATATTGGTGACGGAGAAGAGGAAAAAAATATAAATTGTTTACATATTTTATACCATAGTACAATGTGATTATAGGGAATACAAATAACATTGAGCTTATATATTAACATTTAGTGAACACCCATGTAGATGTAATTTATTTGTCATTCACTTACAGTCTTTTAACTCTGTGGTTTAGTGACGAAGAAACATGAAATTTTGTGATGGAGAAGAAACATATTGAATATATTTACATCTAACTTACCATAATTCAATGTGAAAAGGGCAAATAACAATACATTCTAGCTTGATTATTTAGTTTAACTATAACCTATTTTATATGAAAAATATGTCATGGATTATAGTCTATTAACTTTGTATTTTAGTGGGGAAAATCTAAAATTTTCTAATGGAGTAAAAAAATAGAATATAATTAATCTTTTACATCTACTATAGTCTATTATATTTTTAGCTTAGTGATAAAAAAATATAAAACTTTGGGACGTTGAAGAAAAATATTGAATAATTTTAAATGTAATATACCATAAGTCAATGTGAATACGATGAATATAAAAAATATTGACCTTGATTATTTAATTTTAATTGTTATGCATTTGTAAAAATTATGGGTCATTCATTTGTTGTCTCTTACCTTAGTTTCTTAGAGGTGAAGAAAACAAAATTTTGGTAATGGAGAAGAAGAAAAATGTATAAATTGTTTATATCTATTATACCATAATACAATTTGATTATACTGAATACAAATAACATTGAGTTTAAATATTTAAATTTACTAATTGCCCATGTAGATGTAATTTATTTGTTATTCATTTATAGTATCTTAACTCTGTGGCTTTGTGACGAAGAAACATGAAATTTGGTGATGGAGAAGAAACATATTGAATATATTTACATCTATTTTACCATAATTCAATGTGAAAATGGTAAATATAAAAAAATTCAAGCTTGATAACATTTTTTAATTATTACCTAATTTATATAAAATATATGTCATGGATTATAGTCTTTTAACTTTGTTTTTTAGTGGGGAAAAACCTAAAATTTTGTGATGGAATAGAAAAATAAAATATAACTTAATTTTTACACATACTATAGTCTATTATCTTTTTAGCCTAGTGATAAAAAAATGTAAAACTTTAGGATGGTGAAGAAAAATATTGAATATCTATAGATGTAGTATACCATAAGTCAATCTAAATACGACGAATATATACAATATTTTGTTTGATTGTTTAATTTTAATTGTTATGCATATGTAAAAATTATGGGTCATTCGTCTTTTGTCCTTTAACTTAATTTTTTTTAGGTAAAGATACCAAAATATTGGTGACGGAGAAGAGGAAAAAAATATAAATTGTTTACATCTTTTATACCATAGTACAATGTGATTATAGGGAATACAAATAACATTGAGCTTATATATTAACATTTAGTGAACACCCATGTAGATGTAATTTATTTGTCATTCATTTACAGTCTTTTAACTCTGTGGTTTAGTGACGAAGAAACATGAAATTTTGTGATGGAGAAGAAACATATTGAATATATTTACATCTAACTTACCATAATTCAATGTGAAAAGGGCAAATAACAATACATTCTAGCTTGATTATTTAGTTTAACTATAACCTATTTTATATGAAAAATATGTCATGGATTATAGTCTATTAACTTTGTATTTTAGTGGGGAAAATCTAAAATTTTCTAATGGAGTAGAAAAATAGAATATAATTAATCTTTTACATCTACTATAGTCTATTATATTTTTAGCTTAGTGATAAAAAAATATAAAACTTTGGGACGTTGAAGAAAAATATTGAATAATTTTAAATGTAATATACCATAAGTCAATGTGAATACGATGAATATAAAAAATATTGACCTTGATTATTTAATTTTAGTTGTTATGCATTTGTAAAAATTATGGGTCATTCATTTGTTGTCTCTTACCTTAGTTTCTTAGAGGTGAAGAAAACAAAATTTTGGTAATGGAGAAGAAGAAAAATGTATAAATTGTTTATATCTATTATACCATAATACAATTTGATTATACTTAATACAAATAACATTGAGTTTAAATATTTAAATTTACTAATTGCCCATGTAGATGTAATTTATTTGTTATTCATTTATAGTATTTTAACTCTGTGGCTTTGCGACGAAGAAACATGAAATTTGGTGATGGAGAAGAAACATATTGAATATATTTACATCTATTTTACCATAATTCAATGTGAAAATGGTAAATATAAAAAAATTCAAGCTTGATAACATTTTTTAATTATTACCTAATTTATATAAAATATATGTCATGGATTATAGTCTTTTAACTTTGTTTTTTAGTGGGGAAAAACCTAAAATTTTGTGATGGAATAGAAAAATAAAATATAACTTAATTTTTACACATACTATAGTCTATTATCTTTTTAGCCTAGTGATAAAAAAATGTAAAACTTTAGGATGGTGAAGAAAAATATTGAATATCTATAGATGTAGTATACCATAAGTCAATCTAAATACGACGAATATATACAATATTTTGTTTGATTGTTTAATTTTAATTGTTATGCATATGTAAAAATTATGGGTCATTCGTCTTTTGTCCTTTAACTTAATTTTTTTTAGGTAAAGATACCAAAATATTGGTGACGGAGAAGAGGAAAAAAATATAAATTGTTTACATCTTTTATACCATAGTACAATGTGATTATAGGGAATACAAATAACATTGAGCTTATATATTAACATTTAGTGAACACCCATGTAGATGTAATTTATTTGTCATTCATTTACAGTCTTTTAACTCTGTGGTTTAGTGACGAAGAAACATGAAATTTTGTGATGGAGAAGAAACATATTGAATATATTTACATCTAACTTACCATAATTCAATGTGAAAAGGGCAAATAACAATACATTCTAGCTTGATTATTTAGTTTAACTATAACCTATTTTATATGAAAAATATGTCATGGATTATAGTCTATTAACTTTGTATTTTAGTGGGGAAAATCTAAAATTTTCTAATGGAGTAGAAAAATAGAATATAATTAATCTTTTACATCTACTATAGTCTATTATATTTTTAGCTTAGTGATAAAAAAATATAAAACTTTGGGACGTTGAAGAAAAATATTGAATAATTTTAAATGTAATATACCATAAGTCAATGTGAATACGATGAATATAAAAAATATTGACCTTGATTATTTAATTTTAATTGTTATGCATTTGTAAAAATTATGGGTCATTCATTTGTTGTCTCTTACCTTAGTTTCTTAGAGGTGAAGAAAACAAAATTTTGCTAATGGAGAAGAAGAAAAATGTATAAATTGTTTATATCTATTATACCATAATACAATGTGATTATACTGAATACAAATAACATTGAGTTTAAATATTTAAATTTACTAATTGCCCATGTAGATGTAATTTATTTGTTATTCATTTATAGTATTTTAACTCTGTGGCTTTGCGACGAAGAAACATGAAATTTGGTGATGGAGAAGAAACATATTGAATATATTTACATCTATTTTACCATAATTCAATGTGAAAATGGTAAATATAAAAAAATTCAAGCTTGATAACATTTTTTAATTATTACCTAATTTATATAAAATATATGTCATGGATTATAGTCTTTTAACTTTGTTTTTTAGTGGGGAAAAACCTAAAATTTTGTGATGGAATAGAAAAATAAAATATAACTTAATTTTTACACATACTATAGTCTATTATCTTTTTAGCCTAGTGATAAAAAAATGTAAAACTTTAGGATGCTGAAGAAAAATATTGAATATCTATAGATGTAGTATACCATAAGTCAATCTAAATACGACGAATATATACAATATTTTGTTTGATTGTTTAATTTTAATTGTTATGCATATGTAAAAATTATGGGTCATTCGTCTTTTGTCCTTTAACTTAATTTTTTTTAGGTAAAGATACCAAAATATTGGTGACGGAGAAGAGGAAAAAAATATAAATTGTTTACATCTTTTATACCATAGTACAATGTGATTATAGGGAATACAAATAACATTGAGCTTATATATTAACATTTAGTGAACACCCATGTAGATGTAATTTATTTGTCATTCATTTACAGTCTTTTAACTCTGTGGTTTAGTGACGAAGAAACATGAAATTTTGTGATGGAGAAGAAACATATTGAATATATTTACATCTAACTTACCATAATTCAATGTGAAAAGGGCAAATAACAATACATTCTAGCTTGATTATTTAGTTTAACTATAACCTATTTTATATGAAAAATATGTCATGGATTATAGTCTATTAACTTTGTATTTTAGTGGGGAAAATCTAAAATTTTCTAATGGAGTAGAAAAATAGAATATAATTAATCTTTTACATCTACTATAGTCTATTATATTTTTAGCTTAGTGATAAAAAAATATAAAACTTTGGGACGTTGAAGAAAAATATTGAATAATTTTAAATGTAATATACCATAAGTCAATGTGAATACGATGAATATAAAAAATATTGACCTTGATTATTTAATTTTAATTGTTATGCATTTGTAAAAATTATGGGTCATTCATTTGTTGTCTCTTAACTTAGTTTCTTAGAGGTGAAGAAAACAAAATTTTGGTAATGGAGAAGAAGAAAAATGTATAAATTGTTTATATCTATTATACCATAATACAATTTGATTATACCGAATACAAATAACATTGAGTTTAAATATTTAAATTTACTAATTGCCCATGTAGATGTAATTTATTTGTTATTCATTTATAGTATTTTAACTCTGTGGCTTTGTGACGAAGAAACATGAAATTTGGTGATGGAGAAGAAACATATTGAATATATTTACATCTATTTTACCATAATTCAATGTGAAAATGGTAAATATAAAAAAATTCAAGCTTGATAACATTTTTTAATTATTACCTAATTTATATAAAATATATATCATGGATTATAGTCTTTTAACTATTTTTTTTAGTGGGGAAAAACCTAAAATTTTGTGATGGAATAGAAAAATAAAATATGACTTAATTTTTACACATACTATAGTCTATTATCTTTTTAGCCTAGTGATAAAAAAATGTAAAACTTTAGGATGCTGAAGAAAAATATTGAATATCTATAGATGTAGTATACCATAAGTCAATCTAAATACGACGAATATATACAATATTTTGTTTGATTGTTTAATTTTAATTGTTATGCATATGTAAAAATTATGGGTCATTCGTCTTTTGTCCTTTAACTTAATTTTTTTTAGGTAAAGATACCAAAATATTGGTGACGGAGAAGAGGAAAAAAATATAAATTGTTTACATCTTTTATACCATAGTACAATGTGATTATAGGGAATACAAATAACATTGAGCTTATATATTAACATTTAGTGAACACCCATGTAGATGTAATTTATTT
Source organism: Lathyrus sativus (assembly GCA_963859935.3). Classification (NCBI taxonomy): domain Eukaryota; kingdom Viridiplantae; phylum Streptophyta; class Magnoliopsida; order Fabales; family Fabaceae; genus Lathyrus; species Lathyrus sativus. Next base: position 690,189 of record CAWUDS030002014.1, read on the forward strand.
GTCATTCATTTACAGTCTTTTAACTCTGTGGTTTAGTGACGAAGAAACATGAAATTTTGTGATGGAGAAGAAACATATTGAATATATTTACATCTAACTTACCATAATTCAATGTGAAAAGGGCAAATAACAATACATTCTAGCTTGATTATTTAGTTTAACTATAACCTATTTTATATGAAAAATATGTCATGGATTATAGTCTATTAACTTTGTATTTTAGTGGGGAAAATCTAAAATTTTCTAATGGAGTAGAAAAATAGAATATAATTAATCTTTTACATCTACTATAGTCTATTATATTTTTAGCTTAGTGATAAAAAAATATAAAACTTTGGGACGTTGAAGAAAAATATTGAATAATTTTAAATGTAATATACCATAAGTCAATGTGAATACGATGAATATAAAAAATATTGACCTTGATTATTTAATTTTAATTGTTATGCATTTGTAAAAATTATGGGTCATTCATTTGTTGTCTCTTAACTTAGTTTCTTAGAGGTGAAGAAAACAAAATTTTGGTAATGGAGAAGAAGAAAAATGTATAAATTGTTTATATCTATTATACCATAATACAATTTGATTATACCGAATACAAATAACATTGAGTTTAAATATTTAAATTTACTAATTGCCCATGTAGATGTAATTTATTTGTTATTCATTTATAGTATTTTAACTCTGTGGCTTTGTGACGAAGAAACATGAAATTTGGTGATGGAGAAGAAACATATTGAATATATTTACATCTATTTTACCATAATTCAATGTGAAAATGGTAAATATAAAAAAATTCAAGCTTGATAACATTTTTTAATTATTACCTAATTTATATAAAATATATATCATGGATTATAGTCTTTTAACTATTTTTTTTAGTGGGGAAAAACCTAAAATTTTGTGATGGAATAGAAAAATAAAATATGACTTAATTTTTACACATACTATAGTCTATTATCTTTTTAGCCTAGTGATAAAAAAATGTAAAACTTTAGGATGCTGAAGAAAAATATTGAATATCTATAGATGTAGTATACCATAAGTCAATCTAAATACGACGAATATATACAATATTTTGTTTGATTGTTTAATTTTAATTGTTATGCATATGTAAAAATTATGGGTCATTCGTCTTTTGTCCTTTAACTTAATTTTTTTTAGGTAAAGATACCAAAATATTGGTGACGGAGAAGAGGAAAAAAATATAAATTGTTTACATATTTTATACCATAGTACAATGTGATTATAGGGAATACAAATAACATTGAGCTTATATATTAACATTTAGTGAACACCCATGTAGATGTAATTTATTTGTCATTCACTTACAGTCTTTTAACTCTGTGGTTTAGTGACGAAGAAACATGAAATTTTGTGATGGAGAAGAAACATATTGAATATATTTACATCTAACTTACCATAATTCAATGTGAAAAAGGCAAATAACAATACATTCTAGCTTGATTATTTAGTTTAACTATAACCTATTTTATATGAAAAATATGTCATGGATTATAGTCTATTAACTTTGTATTTTAGTGGGGAAAATCTAAAATTTTCTAATGGAGTAGAAAAATAGAATATAATTAATCTTTTACATCTACTATAGTCTATTATATTTTTAGCTTAGTGATAAAAAAATATAAAACTTTGGGACGTTGAAGAAAAATATTGAATAATTTTAAATGTAATATACCATAAGTCAATGTGAATACGATGAATATAAAAAATATTGACCTTGATTATTTAATTTTAATTGTTATGCATTTGTAAAAATTATGGGTCATTCATTTGTTGTCTCTTAACTTAGTTTCTTAGAGGTGAAGAAAACAAAATTTTGGTAATGGAGAAGAAGAAAAATGTATAAATTGTTTATATCTATTATACCATAATACAATTTGATTATACCGAATACAAATAACATTGAGTTTAAATATTTAAATTTACTAATTGCCCATGTAGATGTAATTTATTTGTTATTCATTTATAGTATTTTAACTCTGTGGCTTTGTGACGAAGAAACATGAAATTTGGTGATGGAGAAGAAACATATTGAATATATTTACATCTATTTTACCATAATTCAATGTGAAAATGGTAAATATAAAAAAATTCAAGCTTGATAACATTTTTTAATTATTACCTAATTTATATAAAATATATATCATGGATTATAGTCTTTTAACTTTGTTTTTTAGTGGGGAAAAACCTAAAATTTTGTGATGGAATAGAAAAATAAAATATGACTTAATTTTTACACATACTATAGTCTATTATCTTTTTAGCCTAGTGATAAAAAAATGTAAAACTTTAGGATGCTGAAGAAAAATATTGAATATCTATAGATGTAGTATACCATAAGTCAATCTAAATACGACGAATATATACAATATTTTGTTTGATTGTTTAATTTTAATTGTTATGCATATGTAAAAATTATGGGTCATTCGTCTTTTGTCCTTTAACTTAATTTTTTTTAGGTAAAGATACCAAAATATTGGTGACGGAGAAGAGGAAAAAAATATAAATTGTTTACATATTTTATACCATAGTACAATGTGATTATAGGGAATACAAATAACATTGAGCTTATATATTAACATTTAGTGAACACCCATGTAGATGTAATTTATTTGTCATTCATTTACAGTCTTTTAACTCTGTGGTTTAGTGACGAAGAAACATGAAATTTTGTGATGGAGAAGAAACATATTGAATATATTTACATCTAACTTACCATAATTCAATGTGAAAAGGGCAAATAACAATACATTCTAGCTTGATTATTTAGTTTAACTATAACCTATTTTATATGAAAAATATGTCATGGATTATAGTCTATTAACTTTGTATTTTAGTGGGGAAAATCTAAAATTTTCTAATGGAGTAGAAAAATAGAATATAATTAATCTTTTACATCTACTATAGTCTATTATATTTTTAGCTTAGTGATAAAAAAATATAAAACTTTGGGACGTTGAAGAAAAATATTGAATAATTTTAAATGTAATATACCATAAGTCAATGTGAATACGATGAATATAAAAAATATTGACCTTGATTATTTAATTTTAATTGTTATGCATTTGTAAAAATTATGGGTCATTCATTTGTTGTCTCTTAACTTAGTTTCTTAGAGGTGAAGAAAACAAAATTTTGGTAATGGAGAAGAAGAAAAATGTATAAATTGTTTATATCTATTATACCATAATACAATTTGATTATACCGAATACAAATAACATTGAGTTTAAATATTTAAATTTACTAATTGCCCATGTAGATGTAATTTATTTGTTATTCATTTATAGTATTTTAACTCTGTGGCTTTGTGACGAAGAAACATGAAATTTGGTGATGGAGAAGAAACATATTGAATATATTTACATCTATTTTACCATAATTCAATGTGAAAATGGTAAATATAAAAAAATTCAAGCTTGATAACATTTTTTAATTATTACCTAATTTATATAAAATATATATCATGGATTATAGTCTTTTAACTATTTTTTTTAGTGGGGAAAAACCTAAAATTTTGTGATGGAATAGAAAAATAAAATATGACTTAATTTTTACACATACTATAGTCTATTATCTTTTTAGCCTAGTGATAAAAAAATGTAAAACTTTAGGATGCTGAAGAAAAATATTGAATATCTATAGATGTAGTATACCATAAGTCAATCTAAATACGACGAATATATACAATATTTTGTTTGATTGTTTAATTTTAATTGTTATGCATATGTAAAAATTATGGGTCATTCGTCTTTTGTCCTTTAACTTAATTTTTTTTAGGTAAAGATACCAAAATATTGGTGACGGAGAAGAGGAAAAAAATATAAATTGTTTACATATTTTATACCATAGTACAATGTGATTATAGGGAATACAAATAACATTGAGCTTATATATTAACATTTAGTGAACACCCATGTAGATGTAATTTATTTGTCATTCACTTACAGTCTTTTAACTCTGTGGTTTAGTGACGAAGAAACATGAAATTTTGTGATGGAGAAGAAACATATTGAATATATTTACATCTAACTTACCATAATTCAATGTGAAAAGGGCAAATAACAATACATTCTAGCTTGATTATTTAGTTTAACTATAACCTATTTTATATGAAAAATATGTCATGGATTATAGTCTATTAACTTTGTATTTTAGTGGGGAAAATCTAAAATTTTCTAATGGAGTAAAAAAATAGAATATAATTAATCTTTTACATCTACTATAGTCTATTATATTTTTAGCTTAGTGATAAAAAAATATAAAACTTTGGGACGTTGAAGAAAAATATTGAATAATTTTAAATGTAATATACCATAAGTCAATGTGAATACGATGAATATAAAAAATATTGACCTTGATTATTTAATTTTAATTGTTATGCATTTGTAAAAATTATGGGTCATTCATTTGTTGTCTCTTACCTTAGTTTCTTAGAGGTGAAGAAAACAAAATTTTGGTAATGGAGAAGAAGAAAAATGTATAAATTGTTTATATCTATTATACCATAATACAATTTGATTATACTGAATACAAATAACATTGAGTTTAAATATTTAAATTTACTAATTGCCCATGTAGATGTAATTTATTTGTTATTCATTTATAGTATCTTAACTCTGTGGCTTTGTGACGAAGAAACATGAAATTTGGTGATGGAGAAGAAACATATTGAATATATTTACATCTATTTTACCATAATTCAATGTGAAAATGGTAAATATAAAAAAATTCAAGCTTGATAACATTTTTTAATTATTACCTAATTTATATAAAATATATGTCATGGATTATAGTCTTTTAACTTTGTTTTTTAGTGGGGAAAAACCTAAAATTTTGTGATGGAATAGAAAAATAAAATATAACTTAATTTTTACACATACTATAGTCTATTATCTTTTTAGCCTAGTGATAAAAAAATGTAAAACTTTAGGATGGTGAAGAAAAATATTGAATATCTATAGATATAGTATACCATAAGTCAATCTAAATACGACGAATATATACAATATTTTATTTGATTGTTTAATTTTAATTGTTATGCATATGTAAAAATTATGGGTCATTCGTCTTTTGTCCTTTAACTTAATTTTTTATAGGTAAAGATACCAAAATATTGGTGACGGAGGAGAGGAAAAAAAATATAAATTGCTTACATCTTTTATACCATAGTACAATGTGATTATAGGGAATACAAATAACATTGAGCTTATATATTAACATTTAGTGAACACCCATGTAGATGTAATTTATTTGTCATTCATTTACAGTCTTTTAACTCTGTGGTTTAGTGACGAAGAAACATGAAATTTTGTGATGGAGAAGAAACATATTGAATATATTTACATCTAACTTACCATAATTCAATGTGAAAAGGGCAAATAACAATACATTCTAGCTTGATTATTTAGTTTAACTATAACCTATTTTATATGAAAAATATGTCATGGATTATAGTCTATTAACTTTGTATTTTAGTGGGGAAAATCTAAAATTTTCTAATGGAGTAGAAAAATAGAATATAATTAATCTTTTACATCTACTATAGTCTATTATATTTTTAGCTTAGTGATAAAAAAATATAAAACTTTGGGACGTTGAAGAAAAATATTGAATAATTTTAAATGTAATATACCATAAGTCAATGTGAATACGATGAATATAAAAAATATTGACCTTGATTATTTAATTTTAATTGTTATGCATTTGTAAAAATTATGGGTCATTCATTTGTTGTCTCTTACCTTAGTTTCTTAGAGGTGAAGAAAACAAAATTTTGGTAATGGAGAAGAAGAAAAATGTATAAATTGTTTATATCTATTATACCAGAATACAATGTGATTATACTGAATACAAATAACGTTGAGTTTAAATATTTAAATTTACTAATTGCCCATGTAGATGTAATTTATTTGTTATTCATTTATAGTATTTTAACTCTGTGGCTTTGTGACGAAGAAACATGAAATTTGGTGATGGAGAAGAAACATATTGAATATATTTACATCTATTTTACCATAATTCAATGTGAAAATGGTAAATATAAAAAAATTCTAGCTTGATAACATTTTTTAATTGTTACCTAATTTATATAAAATATATGTCATGGATTATAGTCTTTTAACTTTGTTTTTTAGTGGGGAAAAACCTAAAATTTTGTGATGGAATAGAAAAATAAAATATAACTTAATTTTTACACATACTATAGTATATTATGTTTTTAGCCTAGTGATAAAAAAATGTAAAACTTTAGGATGGTGAAGAAAAATATTGAATATCTATAGATGTAGTATACCATAAGTCAATGTAAATACGAAGAATATATACAATATTTTGTTTGATTGTTTAATTTTAATTGTTATGCATATGTAAAAATTATGGGTCATTCGTCTTTTGTCCTTTAACTTAATTTTTTATAGGTAAAGATACCAAAATAATGGTGACGGAGAAGAGGAAAAAAATATAAATTGTTTACATCTTTTATACCATAGTACAATGTGATTATAGGGAATACAAATAACATTGAGCTTATATATTAACATTTAGTGAACACCCATGTAGATGTAATTTATTTGTCATTCATTTACAGTCTTTTAACTCTGTGGTTTAGTGACGAAGAAACATGAAATTTTGTGATGGAGAAGAAACATATTGAATATATTTACATCTAACTTACCATAATTCAATGTGAAAAGGGCAAATAACAATACATTCTAGCTTGATTATTTAGTTTAACTATAACCTATTTTATATGAAAAATATGTCATGGATTATAGTCTATTAACTTTGTATTTTAGTGGGGAAAATCTAAAATTTTCTAATGGAGTAGAAAAATAGAATATAATTAATCTTTTACATCTACTATAGTCTATTATATTTTTAGCTTAGTGATAAAAAAATATAAAACTTTGGGACGTTGAAGAAAAATATTGAATAATTTTAAATGTAATATACCATAAGTCAATGTGAATACGATGAATATAAAAAATATTGACCTTGATTATTTAATTTTAATTGTTATGCATTTGTAAAAATTATGGGTCATTCATTTGTTGTCTCTTAACTTAGTTTCTTAGAGGTGAAGAAAACAAAATTTTGGTAATGGAGAAGAAGAAAAATGTATAAATTGTTTATATCTATTATACCAGAATACAATGTGATTATACTGAATACAAATAACGTTGAGTTTAAATATTTAAATTTACTAATTGCCCATGTAGATGTAATTTATTTGTTATTCATTTATAGTATTTTAACTCTGTGGCTTTGTGACGAAGAAACATGAAATTTGGTGATGGAGAAGAAACATATTGAATATATTTACATCTATTTTACCATAATTCAATGTGAAAATGGTAAATATAAAAACATTCTAGCTTGATAAAATTTTTTAATTATTACCTAATTTATATAAAATATATGTCATGGATTATAGTCTTTTAACTTTGTTTTTTAGTGGGGAAAAACATAAAATTTTGTGATGGAATAGAAAAATAAAATATAACATAATTTTTACACATACTATAGTCTATTATGTTTTTAGCCTAGTGATAAAAAAATGTAAAACTTTAGGATGGTGAAGAAAAATATTGAATATCTATAGATGTAGTATACCATAAGTCAATGTAAATACGACGAATATATACAATATTTTGTTTGATTGTTTAATTTTAATTGTTATGCATATGTAAAAATTATGGGTCATTCGTCTTTTGTCCTTTAACTTAATTTTTTATAGGTAAAGATACCAAAATAATGGTGACGGAGAAGAGGAAAAAAATATAAATTGTTTACATCTTTTATACCATAGTACAATGTGATTATAGGGAATACAAATAACATTGAGCTTATATATTAACATTTAGTGAACACCCATGTAGATGTAATTTATTTGTCATTCATTTACAGTCTTTTAACTCTGTGGTTTAGTGACGAAGAAACATGAAATTTTGTGATGGAGAAGAAACATATTGAATATATTTACATCTAACTTACCATAATTCAATGTGAAAAGGGCAAATAACAATACATTCTAGCTTGATTATTTAGTTTAACTATAACCTATTTTATATGAAAAATATGTCATGGATTATAGTCTATTAACTTTGTATTTTAGTGGGGAAAATCTAAAATTTTCTAATGGAGTAGAAAAATAGAATATAATTAATCTTTTACATCTACTATAGTCTATTATATTTTTAGCTTAGTGATAAAAAAATATAAAACTTTGGGACGTTGAAGAAAAATATTGAATAATTTTAAATGTAATATACCATAAGTCAATGTGAATACGATGAATATAAAAAATATTGACCTTGATTATTTAATTTTAATTGTTATGCATTTGTAAAAATTATGGGTCATTCATTTGTTGTCTCTTAACTTAGTTTCTTAGAGGTGAAGAAAACAAAATTTTGGTAATGGAGAAGAAGAAAAATGTATAAATTGTTTATATCTATTATACCAGAATACAATGTGATTATACTGAATACAAATAACGTTGAGTTTAAATATTTAAATTTACTAATTGCCCATGTAGATGTAATTTATTTGTTATTCATTTATAGTATTTTAACTCTGTGGCTTTGTGACGAAGAAACATGAAATTTGGTGATGGAGAAGAAACATATTGAATATATTTACATCTATTTTACCATAATTCAATGTGAAAATGGTAAATATAAAAACATTCTAGCTTGATAACATTTTTTAATTATTACCTAATTTATATAAAATATATGTCATGGATTATAGTCTTTTAACTTTGTTTTTTAGTAGGGCAAAACATAAAATATTGTGATGGAATAGAAAAATAAAATATAACTTAATTTTTACACATACTATAGTCTATTATGTTTTTAGCCTAGTGATAAAAAAATGTAAAACTTTAGGATGGTGAAGAAAAATATTGAATATCTATAGATGTAGTATACCATAAGTCAATGTAAATACGACGAATATATACAATATTTTGTTTGATTGTTTAATTTTAATTGTTATGCATATGTAAAAATTATGGGTCATTCGTCTTTTGTCCTTTAACTTAATTTTTTATAGGTAAAGATACCAAAATATTGGTGACGGAGAAGAGGAAAAAAATATAAATTGTTTACATCTTTTATACCATAGTACAATGTGATTATAGGGAATACAAATAACATTGAGCTTATATATTAACATTTAGTGAACACCCATGTAGATGTAATTTATTTGTCATTCATTTACAGTCTTTTAACTCTGTGGTTTAGTGACGAAGAAACATGAAATTTTGTGATGGAGAAGAAACATATTGAATATATTTACATCTAACTTACCATAATTCAATGTGAAAAGGGCAAATAACTATACATTCTAGCTTGATTATTTAGTTTAACTAAAACCTATTTTATATGAAAAATATGTCATGGATTTTAGTCTATTAACTATGTATTTTAGTGGGGAAAATGTTAAATTTTCTAATGGAGTAGAAAAATAGAATATAATTAATATTTTACATCTACTATAGTCTATTATATTTTTAGCTTAGTGATAAAAATATATAAAACTTTGGGACGTTGAAGAAAAATATTGAATAATTTTAAATGTAATATACCATAAGTCAATGTGAATACGATGAATATAAAAAATATTGAGCTTGATTATTTAATTTTTATTTTTATTCATTTGTACAAATTATGGGTCATTCATTTGTGGTCTCTTAACTTAGTTTCTAAGAGGTGAAGAAAACAAAATTTTGGTAATGGAGAAGAAGAAAAATATATAAATTGTTTATATCTATTATACCATAATACAATGTGATTATCCTGAATACAAATAACATTGAGCTTAAATATTTAAATTTACTAATTGCCCATGTAGATGTAATTTATTTGTTATTCATTTATAGTCTTTTAACTCTGTGGCTTTGTGACGAAGAAACATGAAATATGGTGATGGAGAAGAAACATATTGAATATATTTACATATATACCATAATTCAATGTGAAAATGCTCAATATAAAAAAATTCTAGCTTGATAACATTTTTTAATTATTACCTATTTTATATAAAATATATGTCATGGATTATAGTCTTTTAACTTTGTTTTTTAGTGGGGAAAAACCTAAAATTTTGTGATGGAATAGAAAAATAAAATATAACTTAATTTTTACACATACTATAGTCTATTATGTTTTTAGCCTAGTGATAAAAAAATGTAAAACTTTAGGATGGTGAAGAAAAATATTGAATATCTATAGATGTAGTATACCATAAGTCAATGTAAATACGACGAATATATACAATATTTTGTTTGATTGTTTAATTTTAATTGTTATGCATATGTAAAAATTATGGGTCATTCGTCTTTTGTCCTTTAACTTAATTTTTTATAGGTAAAGATACCAAAATATTGGTGACGGAGAAGAGGAAAAAAATATAAATTGTTTACATCTTTTATACCATAGTACAATGTGATTATAGGGAATACAAATAACATTGAGCTTATATATTAACATTTAGTGAACACCCATGTAGATGTAATTTATTTGTCATTCATTTACAATCTTTTAACTCTGTGGTTTAGTGACGAAGAAACATGAAATTTTGTGATGGAGAAGAAACATATTGAATATATTTACATCTAACTTACCATAATTCAATGTGAAAAGGGCAAATAACAATACATTCTAGCTTGATTATTTAGTTTAACTATAACCTATTTTATATGAAAAATATGTCATGGATTATAGTCTATTAACTTTGTATTTTAGTGGGGAAAATCTAAAATTTTCTAATGGAGTAGAAATATAGAATATAATTAATCTTTTACATCTACTATAGTCTATTATATTTTTAGCTTAGTGATAAAAAAATAAAAAACATTGGGACGTTGAAGGAAAATATTGAATAATTTTAAATGTAATATACAATAAGTCAATGTAAATACGATGAATATAAAAAATATTGTCCTTGATTATTTAATTTTAATTGTTATGCATTTGTAAAAATTATAGGTCATTCATTTGTTGTCTCTTAACTTAGTTTCTTAGAGGTGAAGAAAACAAAATTTTGGTAATGGAGAAGAAGAAAAATGTATAAATTGTTTATATCTATTATACCATAATACAGTGTGATTATACTGAATACAAATAACATTGAGTTTAAATATTTAAATTCACTAATTGCCCATGTAGATGTAATTTATTTGTTATTCATTTATAGTATTTTAACTCTGTGGCTTTGTGACGAAGAAACATGAAATTTGGTGACGGAGAAGAAACATATTGAATATATTTACATCTATTTTACCATAATTCAATGTGAAAATGGTAAATATAAAAAAATTCTAGCTTGATAACATTTTTTAATTATTACCTAATTTATATAAAATATATGTCATGGATTATAGTCTTTTAACTTTGTTTTTTAGTGGGGAAAAACATAAAATTTTGTGATGGAATAGAAAAATAAAATATAACTTAATTTTTACACATACTATAGTCTATTATGTTTTTAGCCTAGTGATAAAAAAATGTAAAACTTTAGGATTGTGAAGAAAAATATTGAATATCTATAGATGTAGTATACCATAAGTCAATGTAAATACGACGAATATATACAATATTTTGTTTGATTGTTTAATTTTAATTGTTATGCATATGTAAAAATTATGGGTCATTCGTCTTTTGTCCTTTAACTTAATTTTTTATAGGTAAAGATACCAAAATATTGGTGACGGAGAAGAGGAAAAAAATTTAAATTGTTTACATCTTTTATACCATAGTACAATGTGATTATAGGGAATACAAATAACATTGAGCTTATATATTAACATTTAGTGAACACCCATGTAGATGTAATTTATTTGTCATTCATTTACAATCTTTTAACTCTGTGGTTTAGTGACGAAGAAACATGAAATTTTGTGATGGAGAAGAAACATATTGAATATATTTACATCTAACTTACCATAATTCAATGTGAAAAGGGCAAATAACAATACATTCTAGCTTGATTATTTAGTTTAACTATAACCTATTTTATATGAAAATATGTCATGGATTATAGTCTATTAACTTTGTATTTTAGTGGGGAAAATCTAAAATTTTCTAATGGAGTAGAAAAATAGAATATAATTAATCTTTTACATCTACTATAGTCTATTATATTTTTAGCTTAGTGATAAAAAAATATAAAACATTGGGACGTTGAAGAAAAATATTGAATAATTTTAAATATAATATACCATAAGTCAATGTAAATACGATGAATATAAAAAGTATTGTCCTTGATTATTTAATTTTAATTGTTATGCATTTGTAAAAATTATGGGTCATTCATTTGTTGTCTCTTAACTTAGTTTCTTAGAGGTGAAGAAAACAAAATTTTGGTAATGGAGAAGAAGAAAAATGTATAAATTGTTTATATCTATTATACCATAATACAGTGTGATTATACTGAATACAAATAACATTGAGTTTAAATATTTAAATTTACTAATTGCCCATGTAGATGTAATTTATTTGTTATTCATTTATAGTCTTTTAACTCTGTGGCTTTGTGACGAAGAAACATGAAATATGGTGATGGAGAAGAAACATATTGAATATATTTACATATATACCATAATTCAATGTGAAAATGCTCAATATAAAAAAATTCTAGCTTGATAACATTTTTTAATTATTACCTATTTTATATAAAATATATGTCATGGATTATAGTCTTTTAACTTTGTTTTTTAGTGGGGAAAAACCTAAAATTTTGTGATGGAATAGAAAAATAAAATATAACTTAATTTTTACACATACTATAGTCTATTATGTTTTTAGCCTAGTGATAAAAAAATGTAAAACTTTAGGATGGTGAAGAAAAATATTGAATATCTATAGATGTAGTATACCATAAGTCAATGTAAATACGACGAATATATACAATATTTTGTTTGATTGTTTAATTTTAATTGTTATGCATATGTAAAAATTATGGGTCATTCGTCTTTTGTCCTTTAACTTAATTTTTTATAGGTAAAGATACCAAAATATTGGTGACGGAGAAGAGGAAAAAAATATAAATTGTTTACATCTTTTATACCATAGTACAATGTGATTATAGGGAATACAAATAACATTGAGCTTATATATTAACATTTAGTGAACACCCATGTAGATGTAATTTATTTGTCATTCATTTACAATCTTTTAACTCTGTGGTTTAGTGACGAAGAAACATGAAATTTTGTGATGGAGAAGAAACATATTGAATATATTTACATCTAACTTACCATAATTCAATGTGAAAAGGGCAAATAACAATACATTCTAGCTTGATTATTTAGTTTAACTATAACCTATTTTATATGAAAAATATGTCATGGATTATAGTCTATTAACTTTGTATTTTAGTGGGGAAAATCTAAAATTTTCTAATGGAGTAGAAATATAGAATATAATTAATCTTTTACATCTACTATAGTCTATTATATTTTTAGCTTAGTGATAAAAAAATATAAAACATTGGGACGTTGAAGAAAAATATTGAATAATTTTAAATGTAATATACAATAAGTCAATGTAAATACGATGAATATAAAAAATATTGTCCTTGATTATTTAATTTTAATTGTTATGCATTTGTAAAAATTATAGGTCATTCATTTGTTGTCTCTTAACTTAGTTTCTTAGAGGTGAAGAAAACAAAATTTTGGTAATGGAGAAGAAGAAAAATGTATAAATTGTTTATATCTATTATACCATAATACAGTGTGATTATACTGAATACAAATAACATTGAGTTTAAATATTTAAATTCACTAATTGCCCATGTAGATGTAATTTATTTGTTATTCATTTATAGTATTTTAACTCTGTGGCTTTGTGACGAAGAAACATGAAATTTGGTGACGGAGAAGAAACATATTGAATATATTTACATCTATTTTACCATAATTCAATGTGAAAATGGTAAATATAAAAAAATTCTAGCTTGATAACATTTTTTAATTATTACCTAATTTATATAAAATATATGTCATGGATTATAGTCTTTTAACTTTGTTTTTTAGTGGGGAAAAACATAAAATTTTGTGATGGAATAGAAAAATAAAATATAACTTAATTTTTACACATACTATAGTCTATTATGTTTTTAGCCTAGTGATAAAAAAATGTAAAACTTTAGGATGGTGAAGAAAAATATTGAATATCTATAGATGTAGTATACCATAAGTCAATGTAAATACGACGAATATATACAATATTTTGTTTGATTGTTTAATTTTAATTGTTATGCATATGTAAAAATTATGGGTCATTCGTCTTTTGTCCTTTAACTTAATTTTTTATAGGTAAAGATACCAAAATATTGGTGACGGAGAAGAGGAAAAAAATTTAAATTGTTTACATCTTTTATACCATAGTACAATGTGATTATAGGGAATACAAATAACATTGAGCTTATATATTAACATTTAGTGAACACCCATGTAGATGTAATTTATTTGTCATTCATTTACAATCTTTTAACTCTGTGGTTTAGTGACGAAGAAACATGAAATTTTGTGATGGAGAAGAAACATATTGAATATATTTACATCTAACTTACCATAATTCAATGTGAAAAGGGCAAATAACAATACATTCTAGCTTGATTATTTAGTTTAACTATAACCTATTTTATATGAAAATATGTCATGGATTATAGTCTATTAACTTTGTATTTTAGTGGGGAAAATCTAAAATTTTCTAATGGAGTAGAAAAATAGAATATAATTAATCTTTTACATCTACTATAGTCTATTATATTTTTAGCTTAGTGATAAAAAAATATAAAACATTGGGACGTTGAAGAAAAATATTGAATAATTTTAAATATAATATACCATAAGTCAATGTAAATACGATGAATATAAAAAGTATTGTCCTTGATTATTTAATTTTAATTGTTATGCATTTGTAAAAATTATGGGTCATTCATTTGTTGTCTCTTAACTTAGTTTCTTAGAGGTGAAGAAAACAAAATTTTGGTAATGGAGAAGAAGAAAAATGTATAAATTGTTTATATCTATTATACCATAATACAGTGTGATTATACTGAATACAAATAACATTGAGTTTAAATATTTAAATTTACTAATTGCCCATGTAGATGTAATTTATTTGTTATTCATTTATAGTCTTTTAACTCTGTGGCTTTGTGACGAAGAAACATGAAATATGGTGATGGAGAAGAAACATATTGAATATATTTACATATATACCATAATTCAATGTGAAAATGCTCAATATAAAAAAATTCTAGCTTGATAACATTTTTTAATTATTACCTATTTTATATAAAATATATGTCATGGATTATAGTCTTTTAACTTTGTTTTTTAGTGGGGAAAAACCTAAAATTTTGTGAAGGAATAGAAAAATAAAATATAACTTAATTTTTACACATACTATAGTCTATTATGTTTTTAGCCTAGTGATAAAAAAATGTAAAACTTTAGGATGGTGAAGAAAAATATTGAATATCTATAGATGTAGTATACCATAAGTCAATGTAAATACGACGAATATATACAATATTTTGTTTGATTGTTTAATTTTAATTGTTATGCATATGTAAAAATTATGGGTCATTCGTCTTTTGTCCTTTAACTTAATTTTTTATAGGTAAAGATACCAAAATATTGGTGACGGAGAAGAGGAAAAAAATATAAATTGTTTACATCTTTTATACCATAGTACAATGTGATTATAGGGAATACAAATAACATTGAGCTTATATATTAACATTTAGTGAACACCCATGTAGATGTAATTTATTTGTCATTCATTTACAATCTTTTAACTCTGTGGTTTAGTGACGAAGAAACATGAAATTTTGTGATGGAGAAGAAACATATTGAATATATTTACATCTAACTTACCATAATTCAATGTGAAAAGGGCAAATAACAATACATTCTAGCTTGATTATTTAGTTTAACTATAACCTATTTTATATGAAAAATATGTCATGGATTATAGTCTATTAACTTTGTATTTTAGTGGGGAAAATCTAAAATTTTCTAATGGAGTAGAAATATAGAATATAATTAATCTTTTACATCTACTATAGTCTATTATATTTTTAGCTTAGTGATAAAAAAATATAAAACATTGGGACGTTGAAGAAAAATATTGAATAATTTTAAATGTAATATACAATAAGTCAATGTAAATACGATGAATATAAAAAATATTGTCCTTGATTATTTAATTTTAATTGTTATGCATTTGTAAAAATTATAGGTCATTCATTTGTTGTCTCTTAACTTAGTTTCTTAGAGGTGAAGAAAACAAAATTTTGGTAATGGAGAAGAAGAAAAATGTATAAATTGTTTATATCTATTATACCATAATACAGTGTGATTATACTGAATACAAATAACATTGAGTTTAAATATTTAAATTCACTAATTGCCCATGTAGATGTAATTTATTTGTTATTCATTTATAGTATTTTAACTCTGTGGCTTTGTGACGAAGAAACATGAAATTTGGTGACGGAGAAGAAACATATTGAATATATTTACATCTATTTTACCATAATTCAATGTGAAAATGGTAAATATAAAAAAATTCTAGCTTGATAACATTTTTTAATTATTACCTAATTTATATAAAATATATGTCATGGATTATAGTCTTTTAACTTTGTTTTTTAGTGGGGAAAAACATAAAATTTTGTGATGGAATAGAAAAATAAAATATAACTTAATTTTTACACATACTATAGTCTATTATGTTTTTAGCCTAGTGATAAAAAAATGTAAAACTTTAGGATGGTGAAGAAAAATATTGAATATCTATAGATGTAGTATACCATAAGTCAATGTAAATACGACGAATATATACAATATTTTGTTTGATTGTTTAATTTTAATTGTTATGCATATGTAAAAATTATGGGTCATTCGTCTTTTGTCCTTTAACTTAATTTTTTATAGGTAAAGATACCAAAATATTGGTGACGGAGAAGAGGAAAAAAATTTAAATTGTTTACATCTTTTATACCATAGTACAATGTGATTATAGGGAATACAAATAACATTGAGCTTATATATTAACATTTAGTGAACACCCATGTAGATGTAATTTATTTGTCATTCATTTACAATCTTTTAACTCTGTGGTTTAGTGACGAAGAAACATGAAATTTTGTGATGGAGAAGAAACATATTGAATATATTTACATCTAACTTACCATAATTCAATGTGAAAAGGGCAAATAACAAAACATTCTAGCTTGATTATTTAGTTTAACTATAACCTATTTTATATGAAAATATGTCATGGATTATAGTCTATTAACTTTGTATTTTAGTGGGGAAAATCTAAAATTTTCTAATGGAGTAGAAAAATAGAATATAATTAATCTTTTACATCTACTATAGTCTATTATATTTTTAGCTTAGTGATAAAAAAATATAAAACATTGGGACGTTGAAGAAAAATATTGAATAATTTTAAATATAATATACCATAAGTCAATGTAAATACGATGAATATAAAAAGTATTGTCCTTGATTATTTAATTTTAATTGTTATGCATTTGTAAAAATTATGGGTCATTCATTTGTTGTCTCTTAACTTAGTTTCTTAGAGGTGAAGAAAACAAAATTTTGGTAATGGAGAAGAAGAAAAATGTATAAATTGTTTATATCTATTATACCATAATACAGTGTGATTATACTGAATACAAATAACATTGAGTTTAAATATTTAAATTTACTAATTGCCCATGTAGATGTAATTTATTTGTTATTCATTTATATTATTTTAACTCTGTGGCTTTGTGACGAAGAAACATGAAATTTGGTGACGGAGAAGAAACATATTGAATATATTTACATCTATTTTACCATAATTCAATGTGAAAATGGTAAATATAAAAAAATTCTAGCTTGATAACATTTTTTAATTATTACCTATTTTATATAAAATATATGTCATGGATTATAGTCTTTTAACTTTTTTTTTAGTGGGGAAAAACCTAAAATTTTGTGATGGAATAGAAAAATAAAATATAACTTAATTTTTACACATACTATAGTCTATTATGTTTTTAGCCTAGTGATCAAAAAATGTAAAACTTTAGGATGGTGAAGAAAAATATTGAATATCTATAGATGTAGTATACCATAAGTCAATGTAAATACGACAAATATATACAATATTTTGTTTGATTGTTTAATTTTAATTGTTATGCATATGTAAAAATTATGGGTAATTCATCTTTTGTCCTTTAACTTAATTTTTTATAGGTAAAGATACCAAAATATTGGTGACGGAGAAGAGGAAAAAAATATAAATTGTTTACATCTTTTATACCATAGTACAATGTGATTATAGGGAATACAAATAACATTGAGCTTATATATTAACATTTAGTGAACACCCATGTAGATGTAATTTATTTGTCATTCATTTACAATCTTTTAACTCTGTGGTTTAGTGACGAAGAAACATGAAATTTTGTGATGGAGAAGAAACATATTGAATATATTTACATCTAACTTACCATAATTCAATGTGAAAAGGGCAAATAACAATACATTCTAGCTTGATTATTTAGTTTAACTATAACCTATTTTATATGAAAAATATGTCATGGATTATAGTCTATTAACTTTGTATTTTAGTGGGGAAAATCTAAAATTTTCTAATGGAGTAGAAAAATAGAATATAATTAATCTTTTACATCTACTATAGTCTATTATATTTTTAGCTTAGTGATAAAAAAATATAAAACATTGGGACGTTGAAGAAAAATATTGAATAATTTTAAATGTAATATACCATAAGTCAATGTAAATACGATGAATATAAAAAATATTGTCCTTGATTATTTAATTTTAATTGTTATGCATTTGTAAAAATTATGGGTCATTCATTTGTTGTCTCTTAACTTAGTTTCTTAGAGGTGAAGAAAACAAAATTTTGGTAATGGAGAAGAAGAAAAATGTATAAATTGTTTATATCTATTATACCATAATACAGTGTGATTATACTGAATACAAATAACATTGAGTTTAAATATTTAAATTTACTAATTGCCCATGTAGATGTAATTTATTTGTTATTCATTTATAGTATTTTAACTCTGTGGCTTTGTGACGAAGAAACATGAAATTTGGTGACGGAGAAGAAACATATTGAATATATTTACATCTATTTTACCATAATTCAATGTGAAAATGGTAAATATAAAAAAATTCTAGCTTGATAACATTTTTTAATTATTACCTATTTTATATAAAATATATGTCATGGATTATAGTCTTTTAACTTTTTTTTTAGTGGGGAAAAACCTAAAATTTTGTGATGGAATAGAAAAATAAAATATAACTTAATTTTTACACATACTATAGTCTATTATGTTTTTAGCCTAGTGATAAAAAAATGTAAAACTTTAGGATGGTGAAGAAAAATATTGAATATCTATAGATGTAGTATACCATAAGTCAATGTAAATACGACAAATATATACAATATTTTGTTTGATTGTTTAATTTTAATTGTTATGCATATGTAAAAATTATAGGTCATTCGTCTTTTGTCCTTTAACTTAATTTTTTATAGGTAAAGATACCAAAATATTGGTGACGGAGAAGAAGAAAAAAATATAAATTGTTTACATCTTTTATACCATAGTACAATGTGATTATAGGGAATACAAATAACATTGAGCTTATATATTAACATTTAGTGAACACCCATGTAGATGTAATTTATTTGTCATTCATTTACAATCTTTTAACTCTGTGGTTTAGTGACGAAGAAACATGAAATTTTGTGATGGAGAAGAAACATATTGAATATATTTACATCTAACTTACCATAATTCAATGTGAAAAGGGCAAATAACAATACATTCTAGCTTGATTATTTAGTTTAACTATAACCTATTTTATATGAAAATATGTCATGGATTATAGTCTATTAACTTTGTATTTTAGTGGGGAAAATCTAAAATTTTCTAATGGAGTAGAAAAATAGAATATAATTAATCTTTTACATCTACTATAGTCTATTATATTTTTAGCTTAGTGATAAAAAAATATAAAACATTGGGACGTTGAAGAAAAATATTGAATAATTTTAAATATAATATACCATAAGTCAATGTAAATACGATGAATATAAAAAGTATTGTCCTTGATTATTTAATTTTAATTGTTATGCATTTGTAAAAATTATGGGTCATTCATTTGTTGTCTCTTAACTTAGTTTCTTAGAGGTGAAGAAAACAAAATTTTGGTAATGGAGAAGAAGAAAAATGTATAAATTGTTTATATCTATTATACCATAATACAGTGTGATTATACTGAATACAAATAACATTGAGTTTAAATATTTAAATTTACTAATTGCCCATGTAGATGTAATTTATTTGTTATTCATTTATATTATTTTAACTCTGTGGCTTTGTGACGAAGAAACATGAAATTTGGTGACGGAGAAGAAACATATTGAATATATTTACATCTATTTTACCATAATTCAATGTGAAAATGGTAAATATAAAAAAATTCTAGCTTGATAACATTTTTTAATTATTACCTATTTTATATAAAATATATGTCATGGATTATAGTCTTTTAACTTTTTTTTTAGTGGGGAAAAACCTAAAATTTTGTGATGGAATAGAAAAATAAAATATAACTTAATTTTTACACATACTATAGTCTATTATGTTTTTAGCCTAGTGATCAAAAAATGTAAAACTTTAGGATGGTGAAGAAAAATATTGAATATCTATAGATGTAGTATACCATAAGTCAATGTAAATACGACAAATATATACAATATTTTGTTTGATTGTTTAATTTTAATTGTTATGCATATGTAAAAATTATGGGTAATTCATCTTTTGTCCTTTAACTTAATTTTTTATAGGTAAAGATACCAAAATATTGGTGACGGAGAAGAGGAAAAAAATATAAATTGTTTACATCTTTTATACCATAGTACAATGTGATTATAGGGAATACAAATAACATTGAGCTTATATATTAACATTTAGTGAACACCCATGTAGATGTAATTTATTTGTCATTCATTTACAATCTTTTAACTCTGTGGTTTAGTGACGAAGAAACATGAAATTTTGTGATGGAGAAGAAACATATTGAATATATTTACATCTAACTTACCATAATTCAATGTGAAAAGGGCAAATAACAATACATTCTAGCTTGATTATTTAGTTTAACTATAACCTATTTTATATGAAAAATATGTCATGGATTATAGTCTATTAACTTTGTATTTTAGTGGGGAAAATCTAAAATTTTCTAATGGAGTAGAAAAATAGAATATAATTAATCTTTTACATCTACTATAGTCTATTATATTTTTAGCTTAGTGATAAAAAAATATAAAACATTGGGACGTTGAAGAAAAATATTGAATAATTTTAAATGTAATATACCATAAGTCAATGTAAATACGATGAATATAAAAAATATTGTCCTTGATTATTTAATTTTAATTGTTATGCATTTGTAAAAATTATGGGTCATTCATTTGTTGTCTCTTAACTTAGTTTCTTAGAGGTGAAGAAAACAAAATTTTGGTAATGGAGAAGAAGAAAAATGTATAAATTGTTTATATCTATTATACCATAATACAGTGTGATTATACTGAATACAAATAACATTGAGTTTAAATATTTAAATTTACTAATTGCCCATGTAGATGTAATTTATTTGTTATTCATTTATAGTATTTTAACTCTGTGGCTTTGTGACGAAGAAACATGAAATTTGGTGACGGAGAAGAAACATATTGAATATATTTACATCTATTTTACCATAATTCAATGTGAAAATGGTAAATATAAAAAAATTCTAGCTTGATAACATTTTTTAATTATTACCTATTTTATATAAAATATATGTCATGGATTATAGTCTTTTAACTTTTTTTTTAGTGGGGAAAAACCTAAAATTTTGTGATGGAATAGAAAAATAAAATATAACTTAATTTTTACACATACTATAGTCTATTATGTTTTTAGCCTAGTGATAAAAAAATGTAAAACTTTAGGATGGTGAAGAAAAATATTGAATATCTATAGATGTAGTATACCATAAGTCAATGTAAATACGACAAATATATACAATATTTTGTTTGATTGTTTAATTTTAATTGTTATGCATATGTAAAAATTATAGGTCATTCGTCTTTTGTCCTTTAACTTAATTTTTTATAGGTAAAGATACCAAAATATTGGTGACGGAGAAGAAGAAAAAAATATAAATTGTTTACATCTTTTATACCATAGTACAATGTGATTATAGTGAATACAAATAACATTGAGCTTATATATTAACATTTAGTGAACACCCATGTAGATGTAATTTATTTGTCATTCATTTACAGTCTTTTAACTATGTGGTTTAGTGACGTAGAAACATGAAATTTTGTGATGGAGAAGAACCATATTGAATATATTTACATCTAACTTACCATAATTCAATTTGAAAAGGGCAAATAACAATACATTCTAGCTTGATTATTTAGTTTAACTATAACCTATTTTATATGAAAAATATGTCATGGATTATAGTCTATTAACTTTGTATTTTAGTGGGGAAAATCTAAAATTTTCTAATGGAGTAGAAAAATCGAATATAATTAATCTTTTACAGCTACTATAGTCTATTATATTTTTAGCTTAGTGATAAAAAAATATAAAACTTTGGGACGTTGAAGAAAAATATTGAATAATTTTAAATGTAATATACCATAAGTCAATGTGAATACGATGAATATAAAAAATATTGACCTTGATTATTTAATTTTAATTGTTATGCATTTGTAAAAATTATGGGTCATTCATTTGTTGTCTCTTAACTTAGTTTCTTAGAGGTGAAGAAAACAAAATTTTGGTAATGGAGAAGAAGAAAAATGTATAAATTGTTTATATCTATTATACCATAATACAATGTGATTATACTGAATACAAATAACATTGAGTTTAAATATTTAAATTTACTAATTGCCCATGTAGATGTAATTTATTTGTTATTCATTTATATTATTTTAACTCGGTGGCTTTGTGACGAAGAAACATGAAATTTGGTGACGGAGAAGAAACATATTGAATATATTTACATCTATTTTACCATAATTCAATGTGAAAATGGTAAATATAAAAAAATTCTAGCTTGATAACATTTTTTAATTATTACCTATTTTATATAAAATATATGTCATGGATTATAGTCTTTTAACTTTTTTTTTAGTGGGGAAAAACCTAAAATTTTGTGATGGAATAGAAAAATAAAATATAACTTAATTTTTACACATACTATAGTCTATTATGTTTTTAGCCTAGTGATCAAAAAATGTAAAACTTTAGGATGGTGAAGAAAAATATTGAATATCTATAGATGTAGTATACCATAAGTCAATGTAAATACGACAAATATATACAATATTTTGTTTGATTGTTTAATTTTAATTGTTATGCATATGTAAAAATTATGGGTAATTCATCTTTTGTCCTTTAACTTAATTTTTTATAGGTAAAGATACCAAAATATTGGTGACAGAGAAGAGGAAAAAAATATAAATTGTTTACATCTTTTATACCATAGTACAATGTGATTATAGGGAATACAAATAACATTGAGCTTATATATTAACATTTAGTGAACACCCATGTAGATGTAATTTATTTGTCATTCATTTACAATCTTTTAACTCTGTGGTTTAGTGACGAAGAAACATGAAATTTTGTGATGGAGAAGAAACATATTGAATATATTTACATCTAACTTACCATAATTCAATGTGAAAAGGGCAAATAACAATACATTCTAGCTTGATTATTTAGTTTAACTATAACCTATTTTATATGAAAAATATGTCATGGATTATAGTCTATTAACTTTGTATTTTAGTGGGGAAAATCTAAAATTTTCTAATGGAGTAGAAAAATAGAATATAATTAATCTTTTACATCTACTATAGTCTATTATATTTTTAGCTTAGTGATAAAAAAATATAAAACATTGGGACGTTGAAGAAAAATATTGAATAATTTTAAATGTAATATACCATAAGTCAATGTAAATACGATGAATATAAAAAATATTATCCTTGATTATTTAATTTTAATTGTTATGCATTTGTAAAAATTATGGGTCATTCATTTGTTGTCTCTTAACTTAGTTTCTTAGAGGTGAAGAAAACAAAATTTTGGTAATGGAGAAGAAGAAAAATGTATAAATTGT
The DNA here is from genome assembly GCA_963859935.3 of Lathyrus sativus. Classification (NCBI taxonomy): domain Eukaryota; kingdom Viridiplantae; phylum Streptophyta; class Magnoliopsida; order Fabales; family Fabaceae; genus Lathyrus; species Lathyrus sativus. The sequence goes on from CAWUDS030002014.1 coordinate 714,470, forward strand.
TTATATCTATTATACCATAATACAGTGTGATTATACTGAATACAAATAACATTGAGTTTAAATATTTAAATTTACTAATTGCCCATGTAGATGTAATTTATTTGTTATTCATTTATAGTATTTTAACTCTGTGGCTTTGTGACGAAGAAACATGAAATTTGGTGACGGAGAAGAAACATATTGAATATATTTACATCTATTTTACCATAATTCAATGTGAAAATGGTAAATATAAAAAAATTCTAGCTTGATAACATTTTTTAATTATTACCTATTTTATATAAAATATATGTCATGGATTATAGTCTTTTAACTTTTTTTTTAGTGGGGAAAAACCTAAAATTTTGTGATGGAATAGAAAAATAAAATATAACTTAATTTTTACACATACTATAGTCTATTATGTTTTTAGCCTAGTGATAAAAAAATGTAAAACTTTAGGATGGTGAAGAAAAATATTGAATATCTATAGATGTAGTATACCATAAGTCAATGTAAATACGACAAATATATACAATATTTTGTTTGATTGTTTAATTTTAATTGTTATGCATATGTAAAAATTATAGGTCATTCGTCTTTTGTCCTTTAACTTAATTTTTTATAGGTAAAGATACCAAAATATTGGTGACGGAGAAGAAGAAAAAAATATAAATTGTTTACATCTTTTATACCATAGTACAATGTGATTATAGTGAATACAAATAACATTGAGCTTATATATTAACATTTAGTGAACACCCATGTAGATGTAATTTATTTGTCATTCATTTACAGTCTTTTAACTATGTGGTTTAGTGACGTAGAAACATGAAATTTTGTGATGGAGAAGAACCATATTGAATATATTTACATCTAACTTACCATAATTCAATTTGAAAAGGGCAAATAACAATACATTCTAGCTTGATTATTTAGTTTAACTATAACCTATTTTATATGAAAAATATGTCATGGATTATAGTCTATTAACTTTGTATTTTAGTGGGGAAAATCTAAAATTTTCTAATGGAGTAGAAAAATCGAATATAATTAATATTTTACAGCTACTATAGTCTATTATATTTTTAGCTTAGTGATAAAAAAATATAAAACTTTGGGACGTTGAAGAAAAATATTGAATAATTTTAAATGTAATATACCATAAGTCAATGTGAATACGATGAATATAAAAAATATTGACCTTGATTATTTAATTTTAATTGTTATGCATTTGTAAAAATTATGGGTCATTCATTTGTTGTCTCTTAACTTAGTTTCTTAGAGGTGAAGAAAACAAAATTTTGGTAATGGAGAAGAAGAAAAATGTATAAATTGTTTATATCTATTATACCATAATACAATGTGATTATACTGAATACAAATAACATTGAGTTTAAATATTTAAATTTACTAATTGCCCATGTAGATGTAATTTATTTGTTATTCATTTATAGTATTTTAACTCTGTGGCTTTGTGACGAAGAAACATGAAATTTGGTGATGGAGAAGAAACATATTGAATATATTTACATCTATTTTACCATAATTCAATGTGAAAATGGTATATATAAAAAAAATTCTAGCTTGATAACATTTTTTAATTATTACCTATTTTATATAAAATATATGTCATGGATTATAGTCTTTTAACATTTTTTTTTAGTGGGGAAAAACCTAAAATTTTGTGATGGAATAGAAAAATAAAATATAACTTAATTTTTACACACACTATAGTCTATTATGTTTTTAGCCTAGTGATAAAAAAATGTAAAACTTTAGGATGGTGAAGAAAAATATTGAATATCTATAGATGTAGTATACCATAAGTCAATGTAAATACGACGAATATATAGAATATTTTGTTTGATTGTTTAATTTTAATTGTTATGCATATGTAAAAATTATAGGTCATTCGTCTTTTGTCCTTTAACTTAATTTTTTATAGGTAAAGATACCAAAATATTGGTGACGGAGAACAGGAAAAAAATATAAATTGTTTACATCTTTTATACCATAGTACAATGTGATTATAGGGAATACAAATAACATTGAGCTTATATATTAACATTTAGTGAACACCCATGTAGATGTAATTTATTTGTCATTCATTTACAGTCTTTTAACTCTGTGGTTTAGTGACGAAGAAACATGAAATTTTGTGATGGAGAAGAAACATATTGAATATATTTAAATCTAACTTGCCATTATTCAATGTGAAAAGGGCAAATAACAATACATTCTAGCTTGATTATTTAGTTTAACTATAACCTATTTTATATGAAAAATATGTCATGGATTATAGTCTATTAACTTTGTATTTTAGTCGGAAAAATCTAAAATTGTCTAATGGAGTAGAAAAATAGAATCTAATTAATCTTTTACATCTACTATAGTCTATTATATTTTTAGCTTAGTGATAAAAAAATATAAAACTTTGGGATGGTGAAGAAATATATTGAATAATTTTAAATGTAATATACCATAAGTCAATGTGAATACGATGAATATAAAAAATATTGAGCTTGATTATTTAATTTTAATTGTTATGCATTTGTATAAATTTTGGGTCATTCATTTGTTGTCTCTTAACTTAGTTTCTTAGAGGTGAAGACATCAAAATTTCGGTAATGGAGAAGAAGAAAAATATATAAATTCTTTATATCTATTATACCATAATGCAATGTTATTATACTGAATACAAATAACATTCAGCTTAAATATTTAAAATTACTGATTGCCCATGTAGATGTAATTTATTTGTTATTCATTTATAGCCTTTTGACTATGTGGCTTTGTGACTAAGAAACATGAAATTTGGTGACGGAGAAGAAACATATTGAATATATTTATATCTAATTTACCATAATTCAATATAAAAATGGTAATTATAAAAAAATTGTAGCTTGATAACATTTTTTAATTATTACTTATTTTATATAAAAGATATGTCATGGATTATAGTCTTTTAACTTTGTTTTTTAGTGGGGAAAAACCTAAAATTTTGTGATAGAATAGAAAAATAAAATATAACTTAATTTTTACACATACTATAGTCTATTATGTTTTTAGCTTAGTGATAAAAAAATGTAAAACTTTAGGATGGTGAAGAAAAATATTGAATATCTATAGATGTAGTATACCATAAGTCAATGCAAATACGATGAATATATACAATATTTTGCTTGCTTGATTCATTTTAATTTTTATGCATATGTATAAATTATGGTTCATTCATTTTTTGTCCTTTAACTTAGTTTTTTACAGGTGAAGAAACCAAAATATTGGTGACGGAGAAGTAGAAAAATATAGAAATTGTTTACATCTTTTATACCATAATACAATGTGATTTTAGTGAATACAAATAACATTCAGCTTAAATATTAAAATTTAGTGAACACCCATGTAGATGTAATTTATTTGTCATTCATTTACAGTCTTTTAACTATGTGGTTTAGTGACGAAGAAACATGAAATTTTGTGATGGAGAAGAAACATATTGAATATATTTACATCTAACTTACCATAATTCAATGTGAAAAGGGAAAATAACAATAAATTCTAGCTTGATTATTTAGTTTAATTATAACCTATTTTATATGAAAAATATGTCATGGATTATAGTCTATTAACTTTGTATTTTAGTGGGGAAAATCAAAAAATTTCTAATGGAGTAGAAAAATAGAATATAATTAATTTTTTACATCTACTCTAGTCTATTATATTTTTAGCTTTGTGATAAAAAATATAAAACTTTGGGACGGTGAAGAAAAATATTGAATATTTTTAGATGTGATATACCATAAGTCAATGTGAATACGATGAATAAAAAAAATATTGAGCTTGATTATTTAATTTTAATAGTTATGCATTTGTATAAATTAGGTCATTCATTTGTTGTATCTTAACTTAGTTTCTTAGAGGTGAAGAAAACAAAATTTTGGTAATGGAGAAGAAGAAAAATATATAAATTGTTTATATCTATTATACCATAATACAATGTGATTATACTGAATACAATTGACATTGAGCAAAAAAATTAAAATTTACTAATTGCCCATATAGATGTAATTTATTTGTTATTCATTTATAGTCTTTTAACTCTGTGGCTTTGTGACGAAGAAACATGAAATTTGGTGACAGAGAAGAAACATGAAATTTGGTGACGGAGAAGAAACATATTGAATATATTTACATCTAATTTACCATAATTCAATGTGAAAATGGTAAATATAAAAAAATTGTAGCTTGATAACATTTTTTAATTATTACGTATTTTATATAAAATATATGTCATGGATTATAGTCTTTTAACTTTGTTTTTTAGTGGGGAAAAACCTAAAATTTTGTGATAGAATAGAAAAGTAAAATATAACTCAATTTTTACACATACTATAGTCTATTATGTTTTTAGCTTAGTGATAAAAAAATGTAAAACTTTAGGATGGTGAAGAAAAATATTGAATATCTATAGATGTAGTAAACCATAAGTCAATGTAAATACGATGAATATATACAATATTTTGCTTGATTGTTTAATTTTAATTGTTATGCATATGTATAAATTATGGGTCATTCGTTTGTAGTCTTTTAACTTAGTTTTTTAGAGGTGAAGAAACCAAAATATTGGTGACAGAGAAGAAGAAAAATATAGAAATTGTTTACATCTTTTATACCATAATACAATGTGATTATAGTGAATACAAATAACATTGAGCTTAAATAATAAAATTTAGTGAACACCCATGTAGATGTAATCTATTTATCATTCATTTACAATCTTTTAACTATGTGGTTTAGTGACGAAGAAACAAGAAATTTTGTGATGGAGAAGAAACATATTGAATATATTTACATCTAACTTACCATAATTCATTGTGAAAATGGCAAAAAACAATAAATTCTAGATTGATTATTTAGTTTAATTATAACCTATTTTATATGAAAAATATGTCATGGATTATAGTCTATTAAATTTGTATTTTAGTGGGGAAAATATAAAATTTTCTAATGGAGTAGAAAAATAGAATCTAAATAATTTTTTACATCTACTATAGTCTATTATATTTTTAGCTTAGTGATAAAAAAATATAAAAATTTGGGATGGTGAAGAAAAATATTGAATAATTTTAAATGTAATATACCATAAGTCAATGTGAATACGATGAATGTAAAAAATATTGAGCTTGATTATTTAATTTTAATTGTTATGCATTTGTATAAATTTTGGGTCATTCATTTGTTGTCTCTTAACTTAGTTTCTTAGAGGTGAAGACATCAAAATTTCGGTAATGGAGAAGAAGAAAAATATATAAATTGTTTATATCTATTATACCATAATACAATGTGATTATACTGAATACAAATAAAATTCAGCTTAAATATTTAGATTTACTGATTGCTCATGTAGATGTAATTTATTTGTTATTCATTTATAGTCTTTTGACTCTGTGGCTTTGTGACGAAGAAACATGAAATTTGGTGACGGAGAAGAAATATATTGAATATATTTACATCTAATTTACCATAATTCAATGTGAAAATGGTAAATATTAAACAATTGTAGCTTGATAACATTTTTTAATTATTACCTATTTTATATAAAATATATGTCATGGATTATAGTCTTTTATCTTTGTTTTTTAGTGGGGAAAAACCTAAAATTTTGTGATAGAATAGAAAAATAAAATATAACTTAATTTTTACACATACTATAGTCTATTATGTTTTTAGCTTAGTGATAAAAAAATGTAAAACTTTAGGATGGTGAAGAAAAATATTGAATATCTATAGATGTAGTATACCATAAGTCAATGCAAATACGATGAATATATACAATATTTTGCTTGATTGATTCATTTTAATTTTTATGCATATGTATAAATTATGGTTCATTCATTTTTTTCCTTTAACTTAGTTTTTTAGAGGTGAAGAAACCAAAATATTGGTGACGGAGAAGAAGAAAAATATAGAAATTATTTACATCTTTTATACCATAATACAATGTGATTATAGTGACTACAAATAACATTCAGCTAAAATATTAAAATTTAGTGAACACCCATGTAGATGTAATTTATTTGTCATTCATTTACAGACTTTTAACTATGTGGTTTAGTGACGAAGAAACATGAAATTTTGTGATGGAGAAGAAACATATTGAATATATTTACATCTAACTTACCATAATTCAATGAGAAAAGGGAAAATAACAATAAATTCTAGCTTGATTATTTAGTTTAATTATAACCTATTTTATATGAAAAATATGTCATGGATTATAGTCTATTAACTTTGTATTTTAGTGGGGAAAATCAAAAAATTTCTAATGGAGTAGAAAAATAGAATATAATTAATTTTTTACATCTACTCTAGTCTATAATATTTTTAGCTTTGTGATAAAAAATATAAAACTTTGGGACGGTGAAGAAAAATATTGAATATTTTTAGTTGTGATATACCATAAGTCAATGTGAATACGATGAATAAAAAAAATATTGAGCTTGATTATTTAATTTTAATTTTTATGCATATGTATAAATTATGGGTCATTCATTTGTTGTATCTTAACTTAGTTTCTTAGAGGTGAAGAAAACAAAATTTTGGTAATGGAGAAGAAGAAAAATATATAAATTGTTTATATCTATTATACCATAATACAATGTGATTATACTGAATACAAATGACATTGAGCAAAAAACTTAAATATTACTGATTGCCCAAATAGATGTAATTTATTTGTTATTCATTTATAGTCTTTTAACTCTGTGGCTTTGTGACGAAGAAACATGAAATTTGGTGACAGAGAAGAAACATGAAATTTGGTGACGGAGAAGAAACATATTGAATATATTTACATCTAATTTACCATAATTCAATGTCGAAATGGTAAATATAAAAAAATTGTAGCTTGATAACATTTTTTATTTATTACCTATTTTATATAAAATATATGTCATGGATTATAGTCTTTTAACTTTGTTTTTTAGTTGGTAAAAACCTAAAATTTTGTGATGGAGTAGAAAAATAAAATATAACTTAATTTTTACATACACTATAATCTGTTATGTTTTTAGCTTAGTGATAAAAAAATGTAAAACTTTAGGATGGTGAAGAAAAATATTGAATATCTTTAGATGTAGTATACCATAAGTCAATGTAAATACGACGAATATATAAATTGTTTATGTCTATTATACCATAATACGATGTGATTATACTGAATACAAATGACATTGAGCAAAAAAATTAAAATGTACTGATTGCCCATATAGATGTAATTTATTTTTTATTCATTTATAGTCTTTTAACTCTGTGGCTTTGCGACGAAGAAACATGAAATTTGGTGACGGAGATGAAACATATTGAATATATTTACAACTAGTTTACCATAATTCAATGTGAAAATTGTAAATATAAAAAAATTCTAGCTTGATAACATTTTTTAATTGTTACCTATTTTATATAAAATATATGACATGGATTATAGTCTTTTAACTTTGTTTTTTAGTGGGGAAAACCTAAAATTTTGTGATGGAATAGAAAAATAAAATAAAACTTAATTTTTACACATACTATAGTCTATTATGTTTTTAGCCTAGTGATAAAAAAATGTAAAACTTTAGGATGGTGAAGAAAAATATTGAATATCTATAGATGTAGTATACCATAAGTCAATGTAAATACGACGAATATATACAATATTTTGTTTGATTGTTTAATTTTAATTGTTATGCATATGTAAAAATTATGGGTCATTCGTCTTTTGTCCTTTAACTTAATTTTTTATAGGTAAAGATACCAAAATATTGGTGATGGAGAAGAAGAAAAAATTATAAATTGTTTACATCTTTTATACCATAGTACAATGTGATTATCGTGAATACAAATAACATTGAGCTTAAGTATTAACATTTAGTGAACACCCATGTAGATGTAATTTATTTGTCATTCATTTACAGTCTTTTAACTATGTGGTTTAGTGACGAAGAAACATGAAATTTTGTGATGGAGAAGAAACGTATTGAATATATTTACATCTAACTTACCATAATTCAATGTGAAAAGGTAAAATAACAATAAATTCCAGCTTGATTATTTAGTTTAATTATAACCTATTTTATATGAAAAATATGTCATGGATTATAGTCTATTAACTTTGTCTTTTAGTGGGGAAAATCTAAAATTTTCTAATGGAGTAGAAAAATAGAATATAATTAAGTTTTTACATCTACTATAGTCTATTATATTTTTAGCTTTGTGATAAAAAATATAAAACTTTGGGACGGTGAAGAAAAATATTGAATATTTTTTGATGTGATATACCATAAGTCAATGTGAATACGATGAATAAAAAAAATATTGAGCTTGATTATTTAATTATAATTGTTATGCATATGTATAAATTATGGGTCATTCATTTGTTGTCTCTTAACTTAGTTTCTTAGAGGTGAAGAAAACAAATTTTGGTAATGGAGAAGAAGAAAAATATGTAAATTGTTTATATCTATTATACCATAATACAATGTGATTATACTGAATACAAATGACATTGAGCAAAAAAATTAAAATTTACTGATTGCCCATATAGATGTAATTTATTTGTTATTCATTTATAGTCTTTTAACTCTGTGGCTTTCTGACGAAGAAACATTAAATTTGGTGACGGAGAAGAAACATGAAATTTGGTGACGGAGAAGAAATATATTGAATATATTTACATCTAATTTACCATAATTCAATGTGAAAATGGTAAATATAAAAAAATTGTAGCTTGATAACATTTTTTAATTATTACCTATTTTATATAAAATATATGTCATGGATTATAGTCTTTTATCTTTGTTTTTTAGTGGGGAAAAACCTAAAATTTTGTGATAGAATAGAAAAATAAAATATAACTTAATTTTTACACATACTATAGTCTATTATGTTTTTAGATTAGTGATAAAAAAATGTAAAACTTTAGGATGGTGAAGAAAAATATTGAATATCTATTGATGTAGTATACCATAAGTCAATGCAAATACGATGAATATATACAATATTTTGCTTGATTGATTCATTTTAATTTTTATGCATATGTATAAATTATGGTTCATTCATTTTTTGTCCTTTAACATAGTTTTTTAGAGGTGAAGAAACCAAAATATTGGTTACGGAGAAGAAGAAAAATATAGAAATTGTTTACATCTTTTATACCATAATACAATGTGATTATAGTAAATACAAATAACATTCAGCTTAAATATTAAAATTTAGTGAACACCCATGTAGATGTAATTTATTTGTCATTCATTTACAGTCTTTTAACTATGTGGTTTAGTGACGAAGAAACATGAAATTTTGTGATGGAGAAGAAACGTATTGAATATATTTACATCTAACTTACCATAATTCAATGTGAAAATGGCAAATAACCATAAATTCTAGCTTGATTATTTAATTTAATTATAACCTATTTTATATGAAAAATATGTCAAGGATTATAGTCTTTTAACTTTGTATTTTAGTGGTGAAAAACCTAAATTTTTCTAATGGAGTAGAAAAATAGAATGTAATTAATTTTTTACATCTACTATAGTCTATTATATTTTTAGCTTAGTGATAAAAATATATAAAACTTGGGGACGGTGAAGAAAAATATTGAATATTTTTGGATGTGATATACCATAAGTCAATGTGAATATGATGAATATAAAAAATTTTGAGCTTGATTATTTAATTTTAATTGTTATGCATATGTATAAATTATGGGTCATTCATTTTTTGTCTCTTAACTTAGCTTCTTAGAGGTGAAGAAAACAAAATTTTGATAATGGAGAAGAAGAAAAATATATAAATTGTTTATGTCTATTATACCATAATACGATGTGATTATACTGAATACAAATGACATTGAGAAAAAAAATTAAAATGTATTGATTGCCCATATAGATGTAATTTATTTGTTATTCATTTATAGTCTTTTAACTCTGTGGCTTTGTGACGAAGAAACATGAAATTTGGTGACGGAGATGAAACATATTGAATATATTTACAACTAGTTTACCATAATTCAATGTGAAAATTGTAAATATTAAAAAATTCTAGCTTGATAACATTTTTTAATTGTTACCTATTTTATATAAAATATATGACATGGATTATAGTCTTTTAACTTTGTTTTTTAGTGGGGAAAACCTAAAATTTTGTGATGGAATAGAAAAATAAAATAAAACTTAATTTTTACACATACTATAGTCTATTATGTTTTTAGCCTAGTGATAAAAAAATGTAAAACTTTAGGATGGTGAAGAAAAATATTGAATATCTATAGATGTAGTATACCATAAGTCAATGTAAATACGACGAATATATACAATATTTTGTTTGATTGTTTAATTTTAATTGTTATGCATATGTAAAAATTATGTGTCATTCGTCTTTTGTCCTTTAACTTAATTTTTTATAGGTAAAGATACCAAAATATTGGTGATCGAGAAGAAGAAAAAAATATAAATTGTTTACATCTTTTATACCATAGTACAATGTGATTATCGTGAATACAAATAACATTGAGCTTAAGTATTAACATTTAGTGAACACCATGTAGATGTAATTTATTTGTCATTCATTTACAGTCTTTTAACTCTGTGGTTTAGTGACGAAGAAACATGGAATTTTGTGATAGAGAAGAAACATATTGAATATATTTACATCTAACTTATCATAATTCAATGTGAAAAGTGCAAATAACAATACATTCTAGCTTGATTATTTAGTTTAATTATAACCTATTTTATATGAAAAATATGTCATGGATTATAGTCAATTAACTTTGTATTTTAGTGGGGAAAATCTAAAATTTTCTAATGGTTAGAAAAATAGAATATAATTAATCTTTTACATCTACTATAGTCTATTATATTTTTAGCTTAGTGATAAAAAAATATAAAACTTTGGGACGGTGAAGAAAAATATTGAATAATTTTAAATGTAATATACCATAAGTCAATGTGAATACGATGAATATAAAAAATATTGAGCTTGATTATTTAATTTTTATTTTTATTCATTTGTATAAATTATGGGTCATTCATTTGTTGTCTCTTAACTTAGTTTCTTAGAGGTGAAGAAAACAAAAATTTTGTAATGGAGAAGAAGAAAAATATATAAAATGTTTATATCTATTATACCATAATACAATGTGATTATACTGAATACAAATAACATTGAGCTTAAATATTTAAATTTACTAATTGCCCTTGTAGATGTAATTTATTTGTTATTCATTTATAGTCTTTTAACTCTGTGGCTTTGTGACGAAGAAACATGAAATTTGGTGACGGAGAAGAAACATATTGAATATATTTACATCTATTTTACCATAATTCAATGTGAAAATGGTAAATATAAAAAAATTCTAGCTTGATAACATTTTTTAATTATTACCTATTTTATATAAAATATATGTCATGGATTATAGTCTTTTAACTTTTTTTTTATTGGGGAAAAACCTAAAATTTTGTGATGGAATAGAAAAATAAAATATAACTTAATTTTTACACATACTATAGTTTATTATATTTTTAGCCTAGTGATAAAAAAATGTAAAACTTTAGGATGGTGAAGAAAAATATTGAATATCTATAGATGTAGTATACCATAAGTCAATGTAAATACGACGAATATATACAATATTTTGTTTGATTGTTTAATTTTAATTGTTATGCATATGTAAAAATTATGTGTCATTCGTCTTTTGTCCTTTAACTTAATTTTTTATAGGTAAAGATACCAAAATATTGGTGATCGAGAAGAAGAAAATAATATAAATTGTTTGCATCTTTTATACCATAGTACAATGTGATTATAGTGAATACAAATAACATTGAGCTTTAATATTAACATTTAGTGAACACCCATGTAGAAGTAATTTATTTGTCATTCATTTACAGTCTTTTAACTCTGTGGTTTAGTGACGAAGAAACATGAAATTTTGTGATGGAGAAGAAACATACTGAATATATTTACATCTAACTTACCATAATTCAATGTGAAAAGGGAAAAAAACAATAAATTCTAGAGTGATTATTTAGTTTAATTATAACCTATTTTATATGAAAAATATGTCATGGGTTATAGTCTATTAACTTTGTATTTTAGTGGGGAAAATGTTAAATTTTCTAATGGAGTAGAAAAATAGAATATAATTAATCTTTTACATCTACTATAGTCTATTATATTTTTAGCTTAGTGATAAAACAATATAAAACTTTGGGACGGTGAAGAAAAATATTGAATAATTTTAAATGTAATATACCATCAGTCAATGTGAATACGATGAATATAAAAAATATTGACCATGATTATTTAATTTTAATTGTGATGCATTTGTAAAAATTATGGGTTATTCATTTGTTGTCTCTTAACTTAGTTTCTTAGAGGTGAAGAAAACAAAATTTTGGTAATGGAGAAGAAGAAAAATGTATAAAATGTTTATATCTATTATACCATAATACAATGTGATTATCCTGAATACAAATAACATTGAGCTTAAATATTTAAATTTACTAATTGCCCATGTAGATGTACTTTATTTGTTATTCATTTATACTCTTTTAACTTTGTGCCTTTGTGACGAAGAAACATGAAATTTGGTGAGGGAGAAGAAACATGAAATTTGGTGACGGAGAAGAAACATCTTGTATATATTTACATCTAATTTACCATAATTCAATGTTGAAATGGTAAATATAAAAAAATTATAGCTTGATAACATTTTTTAATTATTACCTATTTTATATAAAATATATGCCATGGATTATAGTCTTTTAACTTTGTTTTTTAGTTGGTAAAAACCTAAAATTTTATGATGGAATAGAAAAATAAAATATAACTTAATTTTTACATATAATATAGTCTGTTATGTTTTTTGCTTAGTTATAAAAAAATGTAAAACTTTAGGATGGTGAAGAAAAATATTGAATATCTTTAGATGTAGTATACCATAAGCCAATGTAAATACGATGAATATATACAATATTTTGCTTGATTGTTTAATTTTAATTGTTATGCATATGTATAAAGTATGGGTCATTCGTTTGTAGTCCTTTAACTTAGTTTTTTAGAGGTGAAGAAACCAAAATATTGGTGATGGAGAAGAAGAAAAATATAGAGATTGTTTACATCTTTTATACCATAATACAATGTGATTATAGTGAATACAAATAACATTGAGCTTAAATATTAAAATTTAGGGAACACCCATGTAGATGTAATTTATTTGTCATTCATTTACAATCTTTTAACTATGTGGTTTAGTGACGAAGAAACATGAAATTTTGTGATGGAGAAGAAACGTATTGAATATATTTACATCTAACTTACCATAATTCAATGTGAAAATGGCAAATAACAATAAATTCTAGCTTGATTATTTAGTTTAATTATAACCTATTTTATATGAAAAATATGTCACGGATTATAGTCTTTTAACTTTGTATTTTAGTGGGGAAAAACCTAAATTTTTCTAATGGAGTAGAATAATAGAATATAAATAATTTTTAACATCTATTATAGTCTATTATATTTTTAGCTTAGTGATAAAAAAATATAAAACTTTGGGACGGTGAAGAAAAATATTGAATATTTTTGGATGTGATATACCATAAGTCAATGTGAATACGATGAATATAAAAAATATTGACCTCGATTATTTAATTTTAATTTTTATGCATATGTATAAATTATGGGTCATTCATTTGTTGTCTCTTAACTTAGTTTCTTAGAGGTGAAGAAAACAAAATTTTGGTAATGGAGATGAAGAAAAATATATAAATTGTTTATATCTATTATACCATAATACAATGTGATTATATTGAATACGAATAACATTGAGCTTAAATATTTGAATTTACTGATTGCCCATGTAGATGTAATTTATTTGTTATTCATTTATAGTCTTTTAACTCTGTGGCTTTGTGACGAAGAAACATGAAATTTGGTGATGGAGAGGAAACATGAAATTTGGTGACGGAGAAGAAACATATTGAATATATTTACATCTAATTTACCATAATTCAGTGTGGAAATGGTAAATATAAAAAAATTCTAGCTTGATAACATTTTTTAATTATTACCTATTTTATGTAAAATATATGTCATGGATTATAGTCTTTTAACTTTGTTTTATAGTGGGGAAAAACCTAAAATTTTGTGATGGAATAGAAAAATAAAATATAACTTAATTTTTACATATACTATAGTCTGTTATGTTTTTACCTTAGTGATAAAAATATGAAAAACTTTAAGATGGTGAAGAAAAATATTGAATATCTTTAGATGTAGTATACCATAAGTCAATGTAAATACGATGAATATATACAATATTTTGCTTGATTGTTTAATTTTAATTGTTATGCATATGTATAAATTATGGGTCATTCGTTTGTAGTCCTTTAACTTAGTTTCTTAGAGGTGAAGAAACCAAAATATTGGTGATGGTGAAGAAGAAAAATATAGAAATTGATTACATCTTTTATACCATAATACAATGTGATTATAGTGAATACAAATAACATTGAGCTTAAATATTAAAATTTTGTGCACACCAATGTAGATGTAATTTATTTGTCATTCATTTAGTGTCTTTTAAGTCTGTGGTTTAGTGACGAATAAACATGAAATTTTGTGATGGAGAAGAAACATATTGAATATATTTACATCTAACTTTCCATAATTCAATGTGAAAATGGCATATAACAATAAATTCTAGCTTGATTATTTAGTTTAAATATAACCTATTTTATATGAAAAATATGTCATGGATTATAGTCTATTAACTTTGTATTTTAGTGGGGAAAATCTAAAATTTTCTAATGGAGTAGAAAAATAGAATATAATTAATTTTTTACATCTACTATAGTCTATTATATTTTTAGCTTAGTGATAAAAAATATAAAACTTTGGGACGGTGAAGAAAAACATTGAATATTTTTAGATGTGATATACCATAAGTCAATGTGAATACAATGAATAAAAAAAATATTGAGCTTGATTATTTAATTTTAATTGTTATGCATATGTATAAATTATGGGACATTCATTTTTTGTCTCTTAACTTAGTTTCTTAGAGGTGAAGAAAACAAAATTTTGATAATGGAGAAGAAGAAAAACAAATAAATTGTTTATATCTATTATACCATAATACAATGTGATTATATTGAATACGAATAACATTGAGCTTAAATATTTGAATTTACTGATTGCCCATGTAGATGTAATTTATTTGTTTATCATTTATAGTCTTTTAACTCTGTGGCTTTGTGACGAAGAAACATGAAATTTGGTGACGGAGAGGAAACATGAAATTTGGTGACGGAGAAGAAACATATTGAATATATTTACATCTAATTTACCATAATTCAGTGTGGAAATGGTAAATATAAAAAACTTCTAGCTTGATAACATTTTTTAATTATTACCTATTTTATGTAAAATATATGTCATGGATTATGGTCTTTTAACTTTGTTTTATAGTGGGGAAAAACCTAAAATTTTGTGATTTAATAGGAAAAAAAAAATATAACTTAATTTTTACATATACTATAGTCTGTTATGTTTTTACCTTAATGATAAAAAAATGTAAAACTTTAAAATGGTGAAGAAAAATATTGAATATCTTTAGACGTAGTATACCATAAGTCAATGTAAATACGATGAATATATACAATATTTTGCTTGATTGTTTAATTTTAATTGTTATGCATATGTATAAATTATGGGTCATTCGTTTGTAGTCCTTTAACTTAGTTTCTTAGAGGTGAAGAAACCAAAATATTGGTGATGGTGAAGAAGAAAAATATAGAAATTTATTACATCTTTTCTACCATAATACAATGTGATTATAGTGAATACAAATAACATTGAGCTTAAATATTAAAATTTAGTGCACACCCATGTAGATGTAATTTATTTGTCATTCATTTAGTGTCTTTTAAGTCTGTGGTCTAGTGACGAAGTAACATGAAATTTTGTGATGTAGAAGAAACATATTGAATATATTTACATCTAACTTTCCATAATTCAATGTGAAAATGGCAACTAACAATAAATTCTAGCTTGATTATTTAGTTTAATTATAACCTATTTTATATGAAAAATATGTCATGGATTATAGTCTTTTAACTTTGTATTTTAGTGGGGGAAAATCTAAAATTTTCTAATGGAGTAGAAAAATAGAATATAATTAATTTTTACATCTGCTATAGTCTATTATATTTTTAGCTTAGTGATAAAAAAATATAAAACTTTGGGACGGTGAAGAAAAATATTGAATATTTTTGGATGTAATATACCATAAGGCAATGTGAATACGATGAATATAAAAAATATTGAGCTCGATTATTTAATTTTAATTGTTATTCATATGTATAAATTATGGGTCATTCATTTGTTGTCTCTTAACTTAGTTTCTTAGAGGTGAAGAAAATAAAATTTTGGTAATGGAGATGAAGAAAAATATATAAATTGTTTATATCATTTATACCATAATACAATGTGATTATATTGAATACGAATAACATTGAGCTTAAATATTTGAATTTACTGATTGCCCATGTAGATGTAATTTATTTATTATTCATTTATAGTCTTTTAACTCTGTGGCTTTGTGACGAAGAAACATGAAATTTGGTGACGGAGAGGAAACATGAAAATTGGTGATAGAGAAGAAACATGTTGAATATATTTACATCTAATTTACCATAATTCAGTGTGGAAATGGTAAATATAAAAAAATTCTAGCTTGATAACATTTTTTACTTATTACCTATTTTATACAAAATATATGTCATGGATTATAGTCTTTTAACTTTGTTTTTTAGTGGGGAAAAACCTAAAATTTTGTGATGGAATAGAAAAATAAAATATAACTTAATTTTTACATATACTATAGTCTGTTATGTTTTTACCTTAGTGATAAAAAAATGTAAAACTTTAGAATGGTGAAGAAAAATATTGAATATCTTTAGATGTAGTATACCATAAGTTAATTTAAATACGATGAATATATACAATATTTTGCTTGATTGTTTAAATTTAATTGTTATGCATATGTATAAATTATGGGTCATTTGTTTGTAGTCCTTTAACTTAGTTTTTTAGAGGTGAAGAATACAAAATATTGGTGATGGAGAAGAAGAAAAATATAGAACTTGTTTACATCTTTTATACCATAATACAATGTGATTATAGTGAATACAAATAACATTGAGCTTAAATATTAAAATTTAGTGAACACCCAAGTAGATGTAATTTATTTGTCATTCATTTACAATCTTTTAACTATGTGGTTTAGTGACGAAGAAACATGAAATTTTGTGATGGAGAAGAAACGTATTGAATATATTTACATCTAACTTACCATAATTCAATGTGAAAATGGCAAATAACAATAAATTCTAGCTTGATTATTTAGTTTAATTATAACCTATTTTATATGAAAAATATGTCACGGATTATAGTCTTTTAACTTTGTATTTTAGTGGGGAAAAACCTAAATTTTTCTAATGGAGTAGAAAAATAGAAAATAATTAATTTTTTACATCTACTATAGTCTATTATATTTTTAGCTTAGTGATAAAAAAAATATAAAACTTTGGGACGGTGAAGAAAAATATTGAATATTTTTGGAAGTGATATACCATAAGTCAATGTGAATACGATGAATATAAAAAATATTGGGCTCGATTATTTAATTTTAATTGTTATTCATATGTATAAATTATGGGTCATTCATTTGTTGTCTCTTAACTTAGTTTCTTACAGGTGAAGAAAACAAAATTTTGGTAATGGAGATGAAGAAAAATATATAAATTGTTTATATCTATTATACCATAATACAATGTGATTATATTGAATACGAATAACATTGAGCTTAAATATTTGAATTTACGGATTGCCCATGTAGATGTAATTTATTTGTTATTCATTTATAGTCTTTTAACTCTGTGGCTTTGTGACGATGAAACCTGAAATTTGGTGACGGAGAGGAAACATGAAATTTGGTGACAGAGAAGAAACATATTGAATATATTTACATCTAATTTACCATAATTCAGTGTGGAAATGGTAAATATAAAAAAATTCTAGCTTGATAACATTTTTTACTTATTACCTATTTTATACAAAATATATGTCATGGATTATAGTCTTTTAACTTTGTTTTTTAGTGGGGAAAAACCTAAAATTTTGTGATGGAATAGAAAAATAAAATATAACTTAATTTTTACATATACTATAGTCTGTTATGTTTTTACCTTAGTGAAAAAAAAATGTAAAACTTTAGAATGGTGAAGAAAAATATTGAATATCTTTCGATGTAGTATACCATGAGTTAATTTAAATACGATGAATATATACAATATTTTGCTTGTTTTGTTTAATTTTAATTGTAATGCATATGTATAAATTATTGGTCATTCTTTTGTAGTCCTTTAACTTAATTTTTTAGAGGTGAAAAATTCAAAATATTGGTGATGGAGGAGAAGAAAAATATAGAAATTGTTTATATCTTTTATACCATAATACAATGTGATTATAGTGAATACAAATAACATTGAGCTTAAATATTAAAATTTAGTGAACACCCAAGTAGATGTAATTTATTTGTCATTCATTTACAATCTTTTAACTATGTGGTTTAGTGACGAAGAAACATGAAATTTTGTGATGGAGAAGAAACGTATTGAATATATTTACATCTAACTTACCATAATTCAATGTGAAAATGGCAAATAACATTAAATTCTAGCTTGATTATTTAGTTTAATTATAACCTATTTCATATGAAAAATATGTCACGGATTATAGTCTTTTAACTTTGTATTTTAGTGGGGAAAAAACTAAATTTTTCTAATGGAGTAGAAAAATACAATATAAATAATTTTTTACATCTACTATAGTCTATTATATTTTTAGCTTAGTGATAAAAAAAATATAAAACTTGGGGACGGTGTAGAAAAATATTGAATACTTTTGGATGTAATATACCATAAGTCAATGTGAATACGATGAATATAAAAAATATTGAGCTTGATTATTTAATTTTAATTGTTATGCATATGTATAAATTATGGGTCATTCATTTGTTGTCTCTTAACTTAGTTTCTTAGAGGTGAAGAAAACAAAATTTTGGTAATGGAGAAGAAGAAAAATATATAAATTGTTTATATCTATTATACCATAATACAATGTGATTATATTGATTACAAATAACATTGAGCTTAAATATTTGAATTTACTGATTGCCCATGTAGATGTAATTTATTTGTTATTCATTTATAGTCTTTTAACTCTGTGGCTTTGTGACGAAGAAACATGAAATTTGGTGACGGAGAAGAAACATATTGATTATATTTACATCTACTTTACCATAATTCAATGTGGAAATGGTAAATATAAAAAAATTCTAGCTTGATAACATTTTTTACTTATTACCTATTTTATACAAAATATATGTCATGGATTATAGTCTTTTAACATTGTTTTTTAATGGGGAAAAACGTAAAATTTTGTGATGGAATAGAAAAATAAAATATAACTTAATTTTTACATATACTATAGTCTGTTATGTTTTTACCTTAGTGGTAAAAAATGTAAAACTTTAGGATGGTGAAGAAAAATATTGAATATCTTTAGATGTAGTATACCATAAATTAATGTAAATACGATGAATATATACAATATTTTGCTTGATTGTTTAATTTTAATTGTTATGCATATGTATAAATTATGGGTCATTCGTTTCTAGTCCTTTAACTTAGTTTTTTAAAGGTGAAGAAACCAAAATATTGGTGATAGAGAAGAAGAAAAATATAGAAATGGTTTCCATCTTTTATACCATAATACAATGTGATTATAGTGAATACAAATAACATTGAGCTTAAATATTAAAATTTAGTGAACACCCATTTAGATGTAATTTATTTGTCATTCATTAACATTCTTTTAACTATGTGGTTTAGTGACGAAGAAACATGAAATTTTGTGATGGAGAAGAAACGTATTGAATATATTTACATCTAACTTACCATAATTCAATGTGAAAATGGCAAATAACAATAAATTCTAGCTTGATTATTTAGTTTAATTATAACCTATTTTATATGAAAAATATGTCACGGATTATAGTCTTTTAACTTTGTATTTTAGTGGGGAAAAACCTAATTTTTCTAATGGAGTAGAAAAATAGAATATAAAAAAATTTTTACATCTACTATAGTCTATTATATTTTTATCTTAGTGATAAAAAAATATAAAACTTGGGGACGGTGCAGAAAAATATTGAATATTTTTGGATGTAATATACCATAAGTCAATGTGAATACGATGAATATAAAAAATATTGAGCTTGATTATTTAATTTTAATTGTTGTACATATGTATAAATTATGGGTCATTCATTTGTTGTCTCTTAACTTAGTTTCTTAGAGGTGAAGAAAACAAAATTTTGGTAATGGAGAAGAAGAAAAATATATAAATTGTTTATATCTATTATACCATAATACAATGTGATTATATTGATTACAAATAACATTGAGCTTAAATATTTGAATTTACTGATTGCCCATGTAGATGTAATTTATTTGTTATTCATTTATAGTCTTTTAACTCTGTGGCTTTGTGACGAAGAAACATGAAATTTGGTGACGGAGAAGAAACATATTGATTATATTTACATCTACTTTACCATAATTCAATGTGGAAATGGTAAATATAAAAAAATTCTAGCTTGATAACATTTTTTACTTATTACCTATTTTATACAAAATATATGTCATGGATTATAGTCTTTTAACTTTGTTTTTTAATGGGGAAAAACGTAAAAGTTTGTGATGGAATAGAAAAATAAAATATAACTTAATTTTTACATATACTATAGTCTGTTATGTTTTTACCTTAGTGGTAAAAAATGTAAAACTTTAGGATGGTGAAGAAAAATATTGAATATCTTTAGATGTAGTATACCATAAGTTAATGTAAATACGATGAATATATACAATATTTTGCTTGATTGTTTAATTTTAATTGTTATGCATATGTATAAATTATGGGTCATTCGTTTCTAGTCCTTTAACTTAGTTTTTTAAAGGTAAAGAAACCAAAATATTGGTGATGGAGAAGAAGAAAAATATAGAAATGGTTTACATCTTTTATACCATAATACAATGTGATTATATTGAATACAAATAACATTGAGCTTAAATATTAAAATTTAGTGAACACCTATTTAGATGTAATTTATTTGTCATTCATTTACATTCTTTTAACTATGTGGTTTAGTGACGAAGAAACATGAAATTTTGTGATGGAGAAGAAACGTATTGAATATATTTACATCTAACTTACCATAATTCAATGTGAAAATGGCAAATAACAATAAATTCTAGCTTGATTATTTAGTTTAATTATAACCTATTTTATATGAAAAGTATGTCATGGATTATAGTCTTTTAACTTTGTATTTTAGTGGGGGAAAACCTAAATTTTTCTAATGGAGTAGAAAAATAGAATATAAATAATTTTTTACATCTACTATAGTCTATTATATTTTTAGCTTAGTGATAAAAAAATATAAAACTTGGGGACGGTGTAGTAAAATATTGAATATTTTTGAATATAATATACCATAAGTCAATGTCAATGCGATGAATATAAAAAATATTGAGCTGGATTATTTAATTTTAATTGTTATGCATATGTATAAATTATGGGTCATTCATTTGTTGTCTCTTAACTTAGTTTCTTAGAGGTGAAGAAAACAAAATTTTGGTAATGGAGAAGAAGAAAAATATATAAATTGTTTATATCTATTATACCATAATACAATGTGATTATATTGAATACGAATAACATTGAGCTTAAATATTTGAATTTACTGATTGCCCATGTAGATGTATTTTATTTGTTATTCATTTATAGTCTTTTAACTCTGTGGCTTTGTGACGAAGATACATGAAATTTGGTGACGGAGAAGAAACATATTGAATATATTTACATCTACTTTCCCATAATTCAATGTGAAAATGGTAAATATAAAAAAAATTCTAGCTTGATAACTTTTTTTATTTATTACCTATTTTATACAAAATATATGTCATGGATTATAGTCTTTTAACTTTGTTTTTTAGTGGGGAAAAACCTAAAATTTTGTTATGGAATAGAAAAATAAAATATAACTTAATTTTTACATATACTATAGTCTGCTATGTTTTCAGCTTAGTGATAAAAATATGTAAAACCTTAGGATGGTGAAGTAAAATATTGAATATCTTTAGATGTAGTATACCATAAGTCAATGTAAATACGATGAATATATACAATATTTTGTTTGATTGTTTAATTTTAATTGTTTTGCATATGTATTAATTATGGGTCATTCATTTGTATTCTTTTAATTTATTTTTTAGAGGTGAAGAAACCAAAATATTGGTGATGGCGAAGAAGAAAAATATAGAGATTGTTTACATCTTTTATACCATAATACAATGTGATTATAGTGAATACAAATAAGATTGAGCTTAAATATTAAAATTTAGGGAACACCCTTGTAGATTTAATTTATTTGTCATTCATTTACAGTCTTTTAACTACGTGGTTTAGTGACGAAGAAACATGAAATTTTGTGATGAAGAAGAAACGTATTGAATATATTTACATATAACTTACCATAATTCAATGTGAAAATGGCAAATAACAAAAAATTCTAGCTTGATTATTTAGTTTAATTATAACCTATTTTATATGAAAAATATGTCATGGATTATAGTCTTTTAACTTTGTATTTTAGTGGGGGAAAACCTAAATTTTATTAATGGAGTAATAAAATAGAATATAATTAATTTTTTACATCTACTATAGTCTATTATATTTTTAGCTTGGTGATAAAAAAATATAAAACTTTGGGACTGTGAAGAAAAATATTGAATATTTTTGGATGTGATATACCATAAGTCAATGTGAATACGATGAATATAAAAAGTATTGAGCTTGATTATTTAATTTTAATTAATATGCATATGTATAAATTATGGGTCGTTCATTTGTTGTCTCTTAACTTAGTTTCTTAGAGGTGAAGAAAACAAAATTTTGGTAATGGAGATGAAGAAAAATATATAAATTGTTTATATCTATTATACCATAATACAATGTGATTATATTGAATACGAATAACATTGAGCTTAAATATTTTAATTTACTGATTGCCCATGTAGATGTAATTTATTTGTTATTCATTTATAGTCTTTTAACTCTGTGGCTTTGTGACGAAGAAACATGAAATTTGGTGACGGAGAGGAAACATGAAATTTGGTGACGGAGAAGAAACATATTGAATATATTTACATCTAATTTACAATAATTCAGTGTCAAAATGGTAAATATAAAAAAATTCTAGCTTGATAACATTTTTTAATTATTACCTATTTTATATAAAATATATGTCATCGATTATAATCTTTTAACTTTGTTTTTTAGTGGGGAAAAACCTAAAACTTTTTGATGGATTAGAAAAATAAAATATAACTTAATTTTTACATATACTATAGTCTGTTATGTTTTTACCTTAGTGATAAAAAAAATGTAAAACTTTAGGATGGTGAAGAAAAATATTGAATATCTTTAGATGTAGTATACCATAAGTCAATGTAAATACGATGAATATATACAATATTTTGCTTGATTGTTTAATTTTAATTGTTATGCATATGTATAAATTATGGGTCATTCGTTTGTTGTCCTTTAACTTAGTTTTTTAGAGATGAAGAAGCCAAAATATTGGTGATGGAGAAGAAGAAAAATATAGAAATTGTTAACATCTTTTATACCATAATATAATATGATTACAGTGAATAAAAATAACATTGAGCTTAAATATTAAAATTTATTGAACACACATGTAAATGTAATTTATTTGTCATTCATTTACAGTCTTTTAACTATGTGGTTTAGTGACGAAGAAACATGAAATTTTTGATGGAGAAGAAACATATTAAATATATTTACATCTAACTTACCATAATTCAATGTGAAAATGGAAAATAACAATAAATTCTAGCTTGATTATTTAGTTTAATTATAACTTATTTTATATGAAACATATGTCATGGATTATAGTCTTTTAACTTTGTATTTTAGTGGGAAAAAATCTAAAATTTTCTAATGGGATAGAAAAATAGAATATAATTAATTTTTTATATCTACTATAGTCTATTATATTTTTAGCTTAGTGATAAAAAAAATATAAAACTTTGGGACCGTGAAGAAAAATATTGAATATTTTTGGATGTAATATACCATAAGTCAATGTGAATACGATCAATATAAAAAATATTTAGCTTGATTATTTAATTTTAATTGTTATTCTCATGTATAAATTATGGGTCATTCATTTGTTGTCTCTTAACTTAGTTTCTTTGAGGTGAGGAAAACAAAACTTTGGTATTGGAGAAGAAGAAAAATATATAAATTGTTTATATCTATTATACCATAATACAATGTGATTATACTGAATACAAATGACATTGAGCAAAAAAATTAAAACTTACTGATTGCCCTTATAGATGTAATTCATTTATAGTCTTTAAACTCTGTGGCTTTGTGACGAAGAAACATGAAATTTGGTGACGGAGAAGAACCATATTGAATATATTTATATCTAATTTACCATAATTCAATGTCAAAATGGTAAATATAAAAAAATTATAGCTTGATAACATTTTTTATCTATTACCTATTTTAAACAAAATATATGTCATGGATTATAGTCTTTTAACTTTGTTTTTTAGTGGGGGAAAACCTTAAATTTTGTGATGGAATAGCAAAATAAATAATAACTTAATTTTTACAGATACTACAGTCTATTATGTTTTTAGCTTAGTGATAAAAAAATGTAAAACTTTAGGATGGTGAAGAAAAATGATGAATATCTATAGATGTAGTATACCATAAGTCAATGTAAATACGATGAATATATACAATATTTTGCTTGATTGTTTAATTTTAATTGTTATGCATATGTATAAATTATGGGTTATTTGTTTTTCGTCCTTTAACTTACTTTTTTAGAGATGAAGAAACCAAAATATTGGTGATGGAGAAGAAAAATATAGAAATTGTTTACATCTTTTATATCATAGTACAATGTGATTATAGTGAATACAAATAACATTGAGCTTAAATATTAAAATTTAGTGAACGCCCATGTAGATGTAATTTATTTGTCATTCATTTACAGTCTTTTAACTATGTGGTTTAGTGACGAAGAAACATGAAATTTTTGATGGAGAAGAAACATATTAAATATATTTACATCTAACTTACCATAATTCAATGTGAAAATGGAAAATAACAATAAATTCTAGCTTGATTATTTAGTTTAATTATAACTTATTTTATATGAAACATATGTCATGGATTATAGTCTTTTAACTTTGTATTTTAGTGGGAAAAAATCTAAAATTTTCTAATGGGATAGAAAAATAGAATATAATTAATTTTTTATATCTACTATAGTCTATTATATTTTTAGCTTAGTGATAAAAAAAATATAAAACTTTGGGACCGTGAAGAAAAATATTGAATATTTTTGGATGTAATATACCATAAGTCAATGTGAATACGATGAATATAAAAAATATTTAGCTTGATTATTTAATTTTAATTGTTATTCTCATGTATAAATTATGGGTCATTCATTTGTTGTCTCTTAACTTAGTTTCTTTGAGGTGAGGAAAACAAAACTTTGGTATTGGAGAAGAAGAAAAATATATAAATTGTTTATATCTATTATACCATAATACAATGTGATTATACTGAATACAAATGACATTGAGCAAAAAAAATTAAAACTTACTGATTGCCCTTATAGATGTAATTCATTTATAGTCTTTTAACTCTGTGGCTTTGTGACGAAGAAACATGAAATTTGGTGACGGAGAAGAACCATATTGAATATATTTATATCTAATTTACCATAATTCAATGTCAAAATGGTAAATATAAAAAAATTATAGCTTGATAACATTTTTTATCTATTACCTATTTTAAACAAAATATATGTCATGGATTATAGTCTTTTAACTTTGTTTTTTAGTGGGGGAAAACCTTAAATTTTGTGATGGAATAGCAAAATAAATAATAACTTAATTTTTACAGATACTACAGTCTATTATGTTTTTAGCTTAGTGATAAAAAAATGTAAAACTTTAGGATGGTGAAGAAAAATGATGAATATCTATAGATGTAGTATACCATAAGTCAATGTAAATACGATGAATATATACAATATTTTGCTTGATTGTTTAATTTTAATTGTTATGCATATGTATAAATTATGGGTTATTTGTTTTTCGTCCTTTAACTTACTTTTTTAGAGATGAAGAAACCAAAATATTGGTGATGGAGAAGAAAAATATAGAAATTGTTTACATCTTTTATATCATAGTACAATGTGATTATAGTGAATACAAATAACATTGAGCTTAAATATTAAAATTTAGTGAACGCCCATGTAGATGTAATTTATTTGTCATTCATTTACAGTCTTTTAACTATGTGGTTTAGTGACGAAGAAACATGAAATTTTTGATGGAGAAGAAACATATTAAATATATTTACATCTAACTTACCATAATTCAATGTGAAAATGGAAAATAACAATAAATTCTAGCTTGATTATTTAGTTTAATTATAACTTATTTTATATGAAACATATGTCATGGATTATAGTCTTTTAACTTTGTATTTTAGTGGGAAAAAATCTAAAATTTTCTAATGGGATAGAAAAATAGAATATAATTAATTTTTTATATCTACTATAGTCTATTATATTTTTAGCTTAGTGATAAAAAAAATATAAAACTTTGGGACCGTGAAGAAAAATATTGAATATTTTTGGATGTAATATACCATAAGTCAATGTGAATACGATGAATATAAAAAATATTTAGCTTGATTATTTAATTTTAATTGTTATTCTCATGTATAAATTATGGGTCATTCATTTGTTGTCTCTTAACTTAGTTTCTTTGAGGTGAGGAAAACAAAACTTTGGTATTGGAGAAGAAGAAAAATATATAAATTGTTTATATCTATTATACCATAATACAATGTGATTATACTGAATACAAATGACATTGAGCAAAAAAAATTAAAACTTACTGATTGCCCTTATAGATGTAATTCATTTATAGTCTTTTAACTCTGTGGCTTTGTGACGAAGAAACATGAAATTTGGTGACGGAGAAGAACCATATTGAATATATTTATATCTAATTTACCATAATTCAATGTCAAAATGGTAAATATAAAAAAATTATAGCTTGATAACATTTTTTATCTATTACCTATTTTAAACAAAATATATGTCATGGATTATAGTCTTTTAACTTTGTTTTTTAGTGGGGGAAAACCTTAAATTTTGTGATGGAATAGCAAAATAAATAATAACTTAATTTTTACAGATACTACAGTCTATTATGTTTTTAGCTTAGTGATAAAAAAATGTAAAACTTTAGGATGGTGAAGAAAAATGATGAATATCTATAGATGTAGTATACCATAAGTCAATGTAAATACGATGAATATATACAATATTTTGCTTGATTGTTTAATTTTAATTGTTATGCATATGTATAAATTATGGGTTATTTGTTTTTCGTCCTTTAACTTACTTTTTTAGAGATGAAGAAACCAAAATATTGGTGATGGAGAAGAAAAATATAGAAATTGTTTACATCTTTTATATCATAGTACAATGTGATTATAGTGAATACAAATAACATTGAGCTTAAATATTAAAATTTAGTGAACGCCCATGTAGATGTAATTTATTTGTCATTCATTTACAGTCTTTTAACTATGTGGTTTAGTGACGAAGAAACATGAAATTTTTGATGGAGAAGAAACATATTAAATATATTTACATCTAACTTACCATAATTCAATGTGAAAATGGAAAATAACAATAAATTCTAGCTTGATTATTTAGTTTAATTATAACTTATTTTATATGAAACATATGTCATGGATTATAGTCTTTTAACTTTGTATTTTAGTGGGAAAAAATCTAAAATTTTCTAATGGGATAGAAAAATAGAATATAATTAATTTTTTATATCTACTATAGTCTATTATATTTTTAGCTTAGTGATAAAAAAAATATAAAACTTTGGGACCGTGAAGAAAAATATTGAATATTTTTGGATGTAATATACCATAAGTCAATGTGAATACGATGAATATAAAAAATATTTAGCTTGATTATTTAATTTTAATTGTTATTCTCATGTATAAATTATGGGTCATTCATTTGTTGTCTCTTAACTTAGTTTCTTTGAGGTGAGGAAAACAAAACTTTGGTATTGGAGAAGAAGAAAAATATATAAATTGTTTATATCTATTATACCATAATACAATGTGATTATACTGAATACAAATGACATTGAGCAAAAAAAATTAAAACTTACTGATTGCCCTTATAGATGTAATTCATTTATAGTCTTTTAACTCTGTGGCTTTGTGACGAAGAAACATGAAATTTGGTGACGGAGAAGAACCATATTGAATATATTTATATCTAATTTACCATAATTCAATGTCAAAATGGTAAATATAAAAAAATTATAGCTTGATAACATTTTTTATCTATTACCTATTTTAAACAAAATATATGTCATGGATTATAGTCTTTTAACTTTGTTTTTTAGTGGGGGAAAACCTTAAATTTTGTGATGGAATAGCAAAATAAATAATAACTTAATTTTTACAGATACTACAGTCTATTATGTTTTTAGCTTAGTGATAAAAAAATGTAAAACTTTAGGATGGTGAAGAAAAATGATGAATATCTATAGATGTAGTATACCATAAGTCAATGTAAATACGATGAATATATACAATATTTTGCTTGATTGTTTAATTTTAATTGTTATGCATATGTATAAATTATGGGTTATTTGTTTTTCGTCCTTTAACTTACTTTTTTAGAGATGAAGAAACCAAAATATTGGTGATGGAGAAGAAAAATATAGAAATTGTTTACATCTTTTATATCATAGTACAATGTGATTATAGTGAATACAAATAACATTGAGCTTAAATATTAAAATTTAGTGAACGCCCATGTAGATGTAATTTATTTGTCATTCATTTACAGTCTTTTAACTATGTGGTTTAGTGACGAAGAAACATGAAATTTTGTGATGGGGAAGAAACATATTAAATATATTTACATCTAACTTAGCATAATTCAATGTGAAAATCGAAAATAACAATAAATTTTATCTTCATTATTTAGTTTAATTATAACTTATTTTTTATGAAACATATGTCATGGATTATAGTCTATTAACTTTGTATTTTAGCGGGGAATAATCTAGAATTTTCTAATGGGGTAGAAAAATAGAATATAATTAATTTTTTACATCTACTATAGACTATTAAATTTTTAGCTTAGTGATAAAAAAATATAAAACTTTGTGACCGTGAAGAAAAATATTGAATATTTTTGGATGTAATATACCATAAGTCAATGTGAATACGATGAATATAAAAAATTTTGAGCTTGATTATTTAATTTTAATTGTTATGCATATGTAAAAATTATGGGTCATTCATTTGTTGTCTCTTAACTTAGTTTCTTAGAGGTGAAGAAAACAAAATTTTGGTATTGGAGAAGAAGGAAAATATATAAATTGTTTATATCTATTATACCATAATACAATGTGATTATACTGAATACAAATGACATTGAGCAAAAAAATTAAAATTTACCGATTGTCCATATAGATGTAATTTATTTGTTATTCATTTATAGTCTTTTAACAGTGTGGCTTTGTGACGAAGAAACATGAAATTTGGTGACGGAGAAGAAACATATTCAATATATTTACATCTAATTTACCATGATTCAATGTGAAAATGGTAAATATAAAAAAATTCTAGCTTGATAACATTTTTTATTTTTTACCTATTTTAAACAAAATATATGTCATGGATTATAGTTTTTTGACTTTGTTTTTTAGTGGGGAAAAACCTAAAATTTTGTGATGGAAAAGCAAAATAAAATATAACTTAATTTTTACTGATACTATAGTCTATTATGTTTTTAGCTTAGTGATAAAAAAATGTAAAACTTTAGGATGGTGAAGAAAAATATTGAATATTTATAGATGTAGTATACCATAAGTCAATGTAAATATGATGAATATAAACAATGTTTTGCTTGATTGTTTAATTTTAATTGTTATGCATATGTATAAATTATGGGTCATTCGTTTTTCGTCCTTTAACTTAGTTTTTTAGAGATGAAGAAACCAAAATATTGGTGATGGAGAAGAAAAATATAGAAATTGTTTACATCTTTTATACCATAATACAATGTGATTATAGTGAATACAAATAACATTGAGCTTAAATATTAAAATTTAGTGAACGCCCATGTAGATGTAATTTATTTGTCATTCATTTACAGTCTTTTAACTATGGGGTTTAGTGACGAAGAAACATGAAATTTTGTGATGGAGAAGAAACATATCAAATATATTTACATCTAACTTACCATAATTCAATGTGAAAATCGAAAATAACAATAAATTTTATCTTCATTATTTAGTTTATTCCTTTAGGTAAAATCTTGACTCTTTTTCTTTAATTTCTTGTTAGTATCTTGTATGCCATGGATGATTGAACGTTAATCTGCCATGTATTGCTTGATCTGGTTAAATAAAGGGTGTAATTTGGGTTTAAAACTATCGGGATTTGATTTGGGGGTAGAAGAAGAGAGGCTAGGGTTTTGTTTCTCTGACGGGAGAAGAAAGAGATAGATTAGGATATGAGAGGATAGGGTGTTATGTCTCACCATATAATGCTACTTGATTTCTTTTATTGTTAAAACGCTTTCCGTCAAAATCAACGGTTGCAGTGTTGCGTGTCTGTTCGTTAACTGATATAGGTCTTGGGGAAGAGTTTTTGTTTTGCCACATGAATCGGGGAGAATTCGAGATAGCATCATGTGTTCAATTAATGCTATTATTTTCCTTCTAAGAATAAAGTAGTATTCTGTGATAATTGATTCAAGTAATTAAGTGGTATGTTGACCGTATCATCCGTATGGGGGCTGACAAGATTGGATTTGGGCCATTTTGGTGGACCCAATTCAGATTTGGGCTTTTGTTTTTTTATTCATTAATAGAAAGCTGATAACAGTTAGAATGCTTTATTAATTAGGACACTAACTCTAAGTTGTAATACATCGCTAGTTTTTTTAATAGTAAATTTATATTACTAGGTTATTAGATATAATTAGTTAGTGTGATTTCCTTTGGATTTTATTACGGTATATAACTAATGGCTACATTTAAGTAATTAACAAATTATGTCCTAGGTACCAGCCGAAAATTATTATTTATTTTCAATTCAATCATTTGTCATAAAGTATTTAATCCATGTTTATTTTCTTATTTATATGAAAGTGGTGGATCCTTGGAGTCTAGCACTCTTTGGATCCTTAAGCGGCCATTTTCGAGGTGCACACCTTGAATTATGGTCGTTTCGTCTTTCATCGTTAAAATTACCCAACTTTGTTTAAAATTTTCAAAGTAGGCAAACTCAAATTCAAGCGATATGCTTACCCTAGTTTAACCCACCCACGTTATTATCTTCAAATTATTTTCTTAAATTAAAATTACGAAAGAATCGAATTCTTGGAGTCACGCATTCCTTGAACTCGAGAATGATTACTATTGAGGTGTACGCCTTGAATAGTATGTCATTTGAACTTTCGTTCTTAAAACACCTCCTCTAATTATTTGGACAAGTACTTTCACTGTCCATACAAACATATTTTATATTTAATGGAATGAAAAAGATGCCATTGGGATCTAGCATTCCAACGATATCCCGATTGATTGATTACGAGGCCGACGTCTCGCTTATCGAATAGTCGTCATTCCTCCTAAATATACAACCCGTCTAACCTCGTTTCTCACTCTCGTGTGATTGAATCTAAATCTCCTTCAATTCAAACTCTTTCACGTCTAAACCGTCCATCAAACATAAATTTTGAAATGGAATGAAAAAAATGTCATTGGGATCTAGCATTCCAATGATATCCCGATTAATTGTTGACGAGGCCGACGTCTCGTTTATCGAATAGTCGTCATTCTCCCTCAAAATATCTGGCCGAACTCCTCTTTCTCGCCCCCGTGCGATCAAAACTCTAAACCTATTCAAATTCATTCTCTTTCCAAAACAAAAACATCCAATACGATAAACCTAAATTCTTCGCCCTCGTGCGATTTCCGACTCCAAACACTTTCCCAAAGAACATTGTTTAGTCCATTCTTTCACGCATAACAAACTCGTGCTTCAGCCTCCCCTAGCGAGCAGACAAGCCAATGTTTAGCAGTTAGAATGCGACATAAACTCTCATTCAACTCAACCCTTTTACCAAAGAACATTGTTTATTCCATTCTTCCGCACATATGAACTCGTGTTTCAGCCTCCCCTAGTGAGCAGACAAGCCAATGTTTAGCAGTTAGAATGCGACCTAAACTCTCGTTCGACTCAAATACACCTTTTACTAAGAACATTGTTTAGTCCTTTCTTCCGCGCATATGAACTCGTGCTTCAGCCTCCCCTAGCAAGCAGACAAGCCAACGTTTAGCAGTTAGAGTGCGACCTAAACACTCATTCGTTCCCAAATCCAAACCTTATATCATAGTTGGTCGAACTACGGCTGCTCTGATTTCTCACATCCGTTGAGAATACGTAGGCATAGGATTGCGATGATCCTAGCGAGCACTTTTCCTTCTTTCCCACCTTTAGGTTCCCATACCTTTTACCAAAGAACATTGTTTAGTCTCTTCTTCCGCGCATATGAACTCGTGCTTCAGCCTCCCCTAGCGAGCCGACAAGCCAATGTTTAGCAGTTAGAATGCGACCTAAACACTCGTTCAGTTTCAAACACCTTTTACCGTAATCGGCCGAACTACGGCTGCTCTGATTTCTCACATCCGTTGAGAATATATAGGCCTAGGATTGCGATGATCCTAGCGAGCACAATCCCCTCTTTTTCCCGTAGTCCCATGAACTACGAATGCTCTAATTTTCCACTTCTTACAAGTGAAGATACGTAGGCACAAGGGCCCCAATCCTTGGCGAGCACCCTATCTAATAACCACCCTCTTCCCCCATAGGAGAAACCTTAGAAGAAAACAAACAAGCGTAGCTAACTTTAATCTCGAATCGAATCAAGAGGTTCTCGTTGAGTACAACGGACATGAGGGGTGCTAATACCTTCCCCTCATGTAATCGACTCCCGAACCTAGAATATTCATTGCGATGACCATGTTCTTATCTCTTCAAAGGTTTTATCGATATTTTCCTATTCCCTCCTTGGAATGAATAAAGTTCGGTGGCGACTCTATTCGAACGTATTTTCCGCATCCATCGCGAGGATCGTATTTTTCGAGGTACGACAGATGGTGACTCTGCTGGGGACACGCATTGCCCTATGCAAGAGGGAGTCAAGCCTCACTTGACTCGATTCGAGAGTACTAACCTTTTGCTTAACTATTTTCTTTATGTTTATTTTCTCCTATTGTTTATTTCTCGCTTTCTCTTTCTATTATATGCTCTGTATTATATTTGCTTGTTGGATTCTGGGAAAATATCACAAGTAAAGCTCTACACCCGAGCTTTGGAAAAATAAGAGAGAAAACATAGTTTAGAATTGGTAGTAATTAGTGTTAGTCCCCAAGGACTCGCTCCTTGTGTGCCTAGCATGAAAGCTCCTCCAGAATAGACCTTTTCGTAGATCCTATCGTAACGCAGCTAGCCTGTTGCACGATTTGATTCATGAAGGGTCCGTGACTCTGGGAAACGCTCTTAGAACCAGTTTCTATATTGGTATTCGTGTAGTGTTAGTCTCCGAGGACCCGCTCCTCGTGTGCCTGGCATGAGGACTCCGCTCAGGAGAGACCTTTTCGTATTGCCGTCATAATGCAGCTAGCCTGTTGCATGATGTTGATACGATTGGTGTCCGTGATCCTAGGAACCTTATCCGTCAACATAGAAGTTATCCCGTGAGTGGGTTTGTGGGTAAAGAACATAGAACTTGCCTTGTATAACCTACCGGTTAGGGCGCTTTAACCTGCTTATGTTATCCTGGATCCTGCCTGCATTGCATTTGCATATCATTGCATTTGCATTGCATATCTTCCTAAACCAGAAAGCTCGTCCATCCTTTGTCCATAATCCACAATTTATTTCCCGACACACGTATTGAACTTGAAGTAGTGGTGGAAAACCATGGAACACTTGAGGCAGAATCATGTTGAACTGAGAAAAGACGAGAACAACACAGAAGGCAAGATGAAACAGCTGCCAGAAGTTAGCCCAACTGTGAAGCAAGAAAGAAGAGCCCAGTTCCTCAATGTTGTAAATTTCCATATCATTTATGCTCATTTGTAGTTTCTTTTATGTTAAGTGCTACTTGCTTTTAGACATTGTTTCTTATTAATGGTATTGTTAATGTGATAATCATGCATGTTTTGATCAAATACATTCGTATTCACTCACAGTTTCTCATTTATTTCAAAAATCACAAAAATATTTCACTTCCTTTATCGCACTGCTGTTTAGCAAAGATTTGAGTGAGGATGACGAAAACAAAATACCCATAATTGTTGATGGTATGCTTTTGGGTAAAATCCCGTTGATGATGTACATGCATTATTTCAATCCCCAAACACTAGAGATATAAGGAGCAAATCCCTAGTAAACCACTTCGAGTCTAGAAGTAGGAGTTTCCTTCGGATATTCAAACCCTTAAACACTCAACCTGGGGCAAGGTAGTTGTTCAGTTAATCCAATCCCGCACTCAAAGCAAAATCCCAAATACAAGACGGTTGTTCATCAATCACCCTTGATATGGCAGTCACAATCCTTCAAAAAAAATCAAAAGTCTGCTAAGTCGAACACCTCAAAAGGAGACTTAGGCAAAAATCAAGGCAATCCCGATGGATCTGACAAGCAAAGTCAGTCCATGCAAAAGTTAGGGATTAAAAACAAAACTAAAAAGAGGTCCTTAAACCCTCAACAAAAACAAAATAAGATTTAATGGCCACCCAAATCAAGGGGTTACTGACATCCATCAAAATAAGGTGGCTTCCATTTCAAGCAAACCTTGAACCATCAAGTTTACACCGTCAAGCAGGTGCAAAATTAACTGAATGTAGGTATGGAGATCATTACGAAGAAGGGGTGGGTATAAATCATACTTTGAGCCTAATATTCTTTGTTTCATAAGCCATGAACCAGACCACGTTACAACCTTTAAAAGACCTAATTGAGACGGGGTTTATTCTGAAAGCGTACTACAGTAAGGTTGCGTAAACTGACTCCTTACATATTTTCTAACCTTCTGTATTGGTGTCATTATTCTTGCTATATCTTTTACACCAGCTAAATTAGCAATACGTTTGGACTAATAGTCCGTCACACACCTTCATATAATTCCCAATAAAAGATATTTTCAAAACTTACATGAATGTCACATTAAATTACCATCTTTGAATGAACAACTTTAAACTGCAAATTAGTACTTGACACTATAGAAATTCCAACAAAGTGCAATCAAATAGGAACTTGATCACTCATTGGTGTTGACCGAATCAAGACTTTCTCATAACCCTGCGAATCTAGGGCAAGTCCTTCTGAGGTTCAAACAGGGGCAGGCCACTACAAGGTTCAGA
>CAWUDS030002015.1:12500-50949 GCA_963859935.3 Lathyrus sativus
ATTTTTTCTTTAACACAGACACATAAGCAATTTTTCTAAAGTTTCGCTACCGTTGGGCTAAGTAACCGGGTGAGGGTTACCCAACTTAGAAGATGGATTCTTTTTCTAGAATGCTTTCTTTTTGTATTTTTTTCTTTCTCTCACTGGATCGTTCACCTATTTGCATTGGTGCGTCCACTTAGCGGTACCTAAGATGGTACTGACTGCTAAAATAAACTACTTAAGGATTAGTTCAAGGGTGAGATTTTAAGGCCACCGCATAATAAGTATCCGGATCGATTCGTATCATTAAGAAACTTAGGGTGTAAAGACGATATCGATTTTTCAAAAGTTTTCCCCAGTCACTGTAAACTATTTTAAACTTGTCTAACAGCCCAAAATTTCAAAATAAAAGTTTTTTTCTTATTCAAAAAGTTTTGGTATGGCTCAAGAAATGGGTGAAAATAGACAAACTACATATACGACTCGTCAAGCACATGTATTTATTAAAAACAAACTGAAAACAAGCTAAAAACATAGAACTAAACTAGAAGGAAATGAAATGAAAAACATAAAGGGAAATAAAAACAGTAAAAAAATAGTAAATATCTCCTCCAACACTTAAACCGAATATTTTCCCCAATGTTTCGATAAAAGGTGAAGAAGAGATAGGTGGAACCTGGATATGACTATTGCTGGTAGAGGTGGCAATTGAATCCATTAAGGCAAAATCCATCTAATCCATCCATCAAAAAATCCATCCACCACACAAAAAATAAGTTAATGGATTGGATTAAATTCATCCATTTATATGCATGGATGGATTCAATCCATCCAACATATTTTAAGGATCCAATGGATTATTTTTATTTTTTTTAAAATAATTAAAAAACTATATTTTTTTTTCTTAAAATTTTTTTTGAAAAAAAAATCTGTATTTTTTTTCGAAAAAAATCGGTTTTTTTTTTCGAAAAAATCGTTTTTTTTTCAGAATAAAAAACTGATTTGTTTTTCGAAAATAAAATAAAAATTTTTCTCGAAAAAAAGACGACCTTTTTTTCAAAAAAAATCGATTTTTTTTCAGAATAAAAAACTGATTTGTTTTTCGAAAAAAAAAAATTTTTTCTCGAAAAAAAAACCGACTTTTTTTTTTGGAAAAAAATCGATTTTTTTTCAGAATAAAAAACTGATTTGTTTTTCGAAAAAAAATAAAATTTTTTCTCAAAAAAAAATCAATTTTTTTCCGAAAAAAATCGTTTTTTTTTCTGAAAAAAATCGTTTTTTTTTAGAATAAAAAACTGATTTGTTTTTCGAAAAAAATAAAATAAAATTTTTTCTCGAAAATAAAATCGGTTTCTTTTTTCAGAATAAAAAACTGATTTGTTTTTTGAAAAAAAAATAAAATTTTTGCACGAAAAAAAAATCGACATTTTTCAAAAATTAAAATATCAATTTTTTTTTTGAAAATACAAAAAATTCAGTTTTTTTAATAAATATATTAAAAAATAATTTTTTTAAATTACAAAAAATAATTTTTTCAAAAATAAAATAAAATCAATTTTTTAAAAATAAAAAAATTTATTTATTTTTACGAAATAAAAAAAAAAGTTGGATGGATGGATATCCATTCATTAAAAATATGTTAATGGATGAATTGGATGGATTTTATTCTTAATGGATGGATTGGATTGGATAATTTTAAGAAAATTTTAGTGGATTGTTAATGGACTAATGGATTATTTTAATCCATCCATTAACAATCCAATCCATATCCATCCAATCCATCCATTTTGCCACCCTTAACTGCTGGCCACTAGTATCCTCTCCTCCCTGCTCTGGATGTCAAGGACGACGGCTTCTACTTCGATGTCGTGGACTCTGTGAAAGCTCAAGCCACTCAATCCTTGCTGCTAGTGCTTTGTTAGCTTGTCGGAGCTCACGAAGGTTTCCTAGTATGGAACCTTGGGTGGCTTCTACTAGCCTGTAATGGTTATCAAAGCTAGCTTGTTGGCATTGCTGAAGGGATGTGACGGCGAGCTGAGACTCCATTATAGTACGCATGGATCTCTCAATCTATCGTTGTGACTCACACATGAAATTCATCATGTTCTGTTGCTGCTCATACATGGCATAGAACATGCCATCACGTTCCACTTCACGAGCTTATTGCTGCCTCCACATCTCCTATGTGATATAAAATCCAGAAGGTGCACCTGCAAAAGGGTTAGTAAAAGGTGGAGTGTGTGCAGGTGATGCCCGAGGGAGAATATCATGAACGGGGGATTGGTTCATCCGCTTATATTTGTCGTCAGTCTCGTTACCTTCGTCCTCCAGGATGTTTGGTGGCAACGCAACGAGATTAAGGTCAACCTGTAAATCATAAATCCAGTTCCTTTGGTGTCGCACATCGGTACGACAGGAACAAGGTAAAACTACACTCGGTATAGCCACATTTCGAACCATGAGGGTGTATCCTCCCTCCTTCCTCGCCTTGCACAATCTCTCAAAAAAATTAGGTTTATGGTGCGAGGTGGGAGTGGTTCTAAAGTGGCTATCTTGGTGTCGAGTTTGAGGGCATGTGCAATGGAGGTAATCAATCCTCCAAATGACACGGTTCCTCTCTTTTTCACAACAGCGCACATATGCGCCAATATAAAAGGCACATGATTCAATCTCCTGCAATAAAGCGCAGCCTGCAAAAAATGAATTCTTTGGAATTTAACTTGTTAAAGATTTCTCTGGCAAAGATTGTATCAGCCATCAAATGATGGAAGACACGTATGGCCGGGTTATGTATGTCATAGGCCAAGTTTCCCTCAAAGGAACTAATGGCATGACATGTCAGGTCTCTCCACAGTTGGAAAGCCTCAA
The DNA here is from genome assembly GCA_963859935.3 of Lathyrus sativus. Taxonomy (NCBI): domain Eukaryota; kingdom Viridiplantae; phylum Streptophyta; class Magnoliopsida; order Fabales; family Fabaceae; genus Lathyrus; species Lathyrus sativus. Next base: position 15,351 of record CAWUDS030002015.1, read on the forward strand.
TTTGCCACTCAGTGTCTAGAGGCGCCTCACAAATGGCACCCTCCCCAAATGAGAATCTTAACAGCCCTGCCAGCATATCAGTGGGAAATTCATATTCCATATTAAACATTCTAAATTTCACCGTACCGACGGGGCTGGTAGTGTTAGCCTTAACAATATAACTCAATGAACTCAAAAATTTGCGGGTCATCCTCTCATAGGTGGGTTCTCTATGAATAAAAATTTCATGCAAGTGTAAATTATTCAACAGATAAACTACGCTAAAATGAATGCCCATATTATACAGACAGTTTTCATTAATGTACCTCGTCGCGAAAATTTTGTGTGTCTGCAAGTCTTTGAACTTCTGCCTTTGCCTATCTTCGTCTCTTCCTTCATGAAAAACTATTTGTCTTGGCTCCATGGCTATTTTTGTTAGTGGTTGTTTAATGAGGGTTTTAGTGGATTTTTGGATTTGGGGATTTTTGTGGAAAATGGATGAAAGGTTGGATTTTAATAGATGGGAAGTGAGTGGGATGGTTGGAAATGGTGGTTGAATGAGGGGTTAATGAGTTTGAGTGGATTTTTAATGGGGTCAATAGTGGAGAAAATTGGAGTTTTTGGAGGTTGAAGATGAAGTGGATAGACAAAATAGGGATTTTCTCAATTATGTCCCGTAAATGCCCCAAACATCTTGGCGTCCACCTAGGGGGGATGACGCCCGCCATCTTTGTCTTTTGGGCCCAATACGGGATTTGGGTCTTTGGCTGGGTTTTGATCCTCGTCTGGGGGTGTGCGTAGCGTCTTCTGCGATATTTGTACATGCAAGAAACATAGATAGTATTTTTTTACATGGTAGAAATGATAGAAATGCGTATTAGACATAAATAATAATACTAATAAAGATCATGTAAAAATGAAATATTTAAAATTTTTCTGATAAATTAAAATTTGAAAATTAACTGATAAGTTTGTATATGCGAAAATAAAAGAAAGATGTCTGAGGTGAATTAAAATAGCCATAATAGTGCGGTAAAAATGTTAGCAGTGTGGTAAAAATATGATATTAACGCAGTAAAAATCTCCTCCACAAGCAGTGTAAGAAATGTCCTCAGAGCTCTAGTGACTCCTTTAAAGTGATTGATGACGGACACCCTGATTCTTATGTAGACAGGATGCTTGCGCCTCTACAAGTTGGCGTATGAGACTATACATTTCCTGATACAGGGAATCATATTTAGTAGCATGTGTTGCATCGGAGACCCCCATCTATAAGGTTAACTCAGTAAGCTCTTCACGAAGAGAAAAAATCTCCTTGTGCATAATGTTGAACTCAACATATAGCTCTCGTTGCTGCAGTTGAACATTAGAGGAACACAATATGGTCCTTTCCGAGAGGGGTGTAGGATGGTATTCAGGAACAGGTGGGGTCTTAGGTCTGGCAAGTGTCTCATCTTGGCCTTCTAGGGCATACGACCAATTTTCTTTATTGTGGACATTGGTTTGGGTCGGGTTTGGTAATACAAAGTAGTGAATGGTCTCATCGTCTATCAAAAGTATGAAATTGGCAGGACCAAAGAAAACTTTTCTCACTAAGCCACGATCCAAACAATGGTTCACATCAATAAGAGTGTAGCCATAATATGGGGTCAGATGAGATAATTTTGGGGCGAGACCTAAGGCATAAGCTATGTCTGTAACTGTACCTCCTATATGGATGGATCCTTTTAAAGATCTGGAGGTTAGGTTAAGGTTATCCATCAAGAAATTTCCACTGGCTATAGGACGTGACTAGGAGGTGCAAAAGAGCATAAGGATCTCTTCAACACTTACATAGATATCAGTTTCAGTTTTTCCAAAGAAGGTCTAAACTAGAATCATTTGTAAGTATCCAAAGGCTGGGTTATGGATCTTGTTTGACAGTTGGGTGGAAGGATTAGGGCCTCCTTCATCGGTGATTTGACTCCAGAACTTATCCAGCTTATCCTGTATAACATTTACTTCTGATATATCATGTATAGCATCTAGGCCATGCTGAAATCCTAACAGGTTAGCAAAATCCTTGTGGTTGAGAATGTATTCCTTCCCAAATAATCTAAAATTAATGTTCCCTCTTTTGAATCCTCTACCAGCGTAGGGTTCATAAGTGAGAGAGTTGAGGAACTCAAAGGTTAGGTTCCTGAATGTGACATTGATTGCATTAAGGTACTCTTCCCATTAGAGTTGATGGTTGAGGTATCTCACATTGTCTTCAAGACCTAAGGTTTCAAGGCAGTTGGAGTCAGGGTATCTTGTTGGTAGCATGGGTCGCTCAGAAAGGATCACGAATTATATCCTCTGTTTATCATCCCTGAATACAACGTGCATATCATCTTGGTTCTGCATCCTGAAAAACAATGTTACTGGAAAATAAGTGTAAATAATTCACCTTTGACAAAAAATATATATAAACATAACAAGGAAATAATAATGGTCGTGGGTTGCCTCCCACGAAGCGCTTTTTTAATGTCAGTAGCTCGACGATTATGAAATTTAATTAGTAGATATGATAATGGGTGGTTCGATCAGAGTGTGACCTGTAACACCCTTTTCTACCCCACGGATATTATGGCAAAATAATAGAATTTATCAGAGTAAAATTTTAAACACCATAAAAATCACCTCAAAGGTCGTACATTTCTCAATAAATTCAAATCAAGGTCAATGCTCCGTAAGCAACGGGTTTTCTCAAAATTACTCAAAAGTGCTCAAATGGCGACAAAACTCAAAAAGGCAAAAATCCAAAGTTTTCCTTTTACCACAAAGAAATCAACATAACAAAAACTCAATAGAATAGTTTGACTCAAGGACCCCAACCTGATGTTACACTATCATAGCAAGACCCTCTAAGTCAACCGCAATGGCCAATGACCCAAAAACTTCAAAAGTCCTCGATGGCATCCACAACTAAACCTAGTCATCTGCACGTTACCCACGTGGAGGCAACATTAAAACAGGTAGGGTGAGTAAAGCGATTCATAATAATCAATATAGGAATCAATATATAAAACATCGTCATTTTCGTATTCAACATCATCATAATCATCAAGGAACATCAAAGGCCACAACATTATAAATTACACCAAATTGTCACATAAATGCAAATGCAACAAGACTCATGCATGTGGTACCAATCATCACAGATCGATGGACACTGGGCCATCAAACCTCCATATATCCCCATCAATAGGATGGATTCTATACAAGAACTGGAGCATATCAAAATACCTCACATCCGCACAATGGGACTGAAACCAAAGAAATCAAGGTCCTGAACCGATGTTCGGATGCACATGAATGCATGATGCACACGTCAATATCATCCTCATAGTAATCTCATTACGTGCATCATCATTCATCAAAATAATCATAAGAATCACTTCATCATAGAATCATCAAAACTCATGGAATCAACATCACAAATCATCACAGTTCCTCATGGGAATTCATCATGCAATCATGTATTAATCACAATTATACTCATGGTAATTCATCATACATTCATTTAATCACATAGGAATCACATTTATACTCATGGTAATTCATCATACATTCATTTAATCACACAGGAATCACAGTTACACTCATGGTAATTCACCCAAAAAATCACAGCATCAAAGCATCAAGACATCACTGAACCAGAACATAATTGACTTCCTAAACGTATTAGATATAAAAATATCAGGAAACCAATTCTCTTATCTATACCATGTTATATCCCTGTTCATTAGCTTTCCAACGCTTGAAACGGGGACCAAAACAGACTTACGAATCAAAAGTTACGTCCAAAATGATTTCGACCGAAAACATGAACAGTCGTGACAGACAGCATGCAGAATTTTCTGCATTTTTCACCGTTGGAGGCCTTCCGGACCTCCGATTTCAATTCCTTAAAAACCCAAACTCTCAGAAAATTACAACCCATTCAACACTGTAATTATCTCAAGTAAACTTACAATTTTAACACAATTAAACCATCTAATCATTGTTTTAAGATTGTGCCTAAAACATTTAAAATTAAGGGATATAGGTTCAATCCCGTATCACATTTACGCCTCTAATTCCTATAATTTTCTTATAACTATACCACGGTCATTAGAGTACTCACTATCTAATTACCCTACTGTCGCTACTGCGAAAATCGGCGCCGGCTGAACAGAAGAGTCGCCACCGTGCGTTATTTATCCCACGGGAGGGAAAGGGAACGCTCAGAGTAAACCTCGCAAAGACGGGAAAGGTATGGTCGTCGCAACCAAAACCTGGGTTCGGGAGTCGGTTACGCAAGGGGAAGGTATTAGCACCCCTCACGTCCGTCGTACTCGACGGGATCCACGCTTGTTTTCGGGTATGGATTGTTATTCTATCTACTCTACAGGTCATGGGTTAAAAGAAAATAAAATGAAAAATAAAATGACTCGGCAAAGTATCGCACTTTATGCCTACGTATTCCCGTCTGAAACGAGAAATCAGAGTCAACGTAGTTCGCCTACCTACGGGAAAGGAGGGGAAGGTTGCTCGCTAGGATATCGCATCCTATGCCTACGTACTTCCACATAGCATGGAAGATCAGAGCAAACGTAGTTCGGGCCACGTACGACACAAGCTTGTCTTGGTTAATTTTATTCCTTCTGAAAAAGGTTTTTCTGATTAGCGGTCCAAGCGGACAAAAATGACGTTTTGATGAGTTCACATTCTCTTACGAAAGAAGTGTCTTTTATTGTGTTTGAAATCTTTATGTGTTTTTCTGTTGGTTTTGAGAGAGAAAGAGACAGAACTCTAACCTACGGTTGCGAAGGGAAACAAACTAACCTAATGTTATCATGCATGGGTTAAGACCTAGTGTCTATCATGCTCCTCTCTTGCACAGAGAGAAACAGAGATCCTACGGGATAGGCAGAAACAGAAACAATATCAGATATATACAGTAAAGCAGTAAAATGCATGGATGCAACAGTACAAGCGAGGCAAGGGAGTCCCACTCAACCTCGAACCTGGAAAACAATAGGCAAAAGTGAACGGGATTCACTTTCAACCCAGCAGGGTAAACAGCAAACAATACAGTCAGGAAAACCAATCAATACATCAACAAATGAAATACAACAGCAAAAGAAACATCATCAGCAGCTCTGAATCAACATCTAGCTTCAAGTAATCTCCAATCAGTTACAGGCTTCAACAAGCATCAATCTCCATCTTCATGACCTTCAGGCAAGGGCTTTGATCATCTGTCTTCCATCTGCAATGGCTTTTCTTCATGCTCAAACCTCCAGGATGAGGAATCAGTCACAAGAGTGAAGTGAATGAATGTCAGACAGTTAATTACCTACCAAGGGTGGTTCATCAACTGTTAACATTAAATAGAAAGTTTCCCCTCAAAAGTTCTATCTTTCAAATATATTCACTGATCCTTCCAAAGGAAGGAGGTGGATGTTTGAAAGAGACTTTGAATCATAAAGAAAGGATGGATGCAGACAAGGCATTCCATGTTTGAGAAACAAGCTTTCTAATCTAGAGCTCTGCCTAGCTCCTAAACCCTAGTCTCCTCAGCAGCTGCTAGCAAGAACCTCCTCTCCAACTCTGGCAGTTGATCTTCAATCTCTGGATCTCCAATGGTCTTCATCTCTTCAAGTCTTCAGCTCTCCCAAGTCCCCAGACAATCCCAATACCCAAACAAGCAAGCAATAATCCCCAGAGGGCACACCACACCAAACAATCAGATATACAGACAGTATTAATAGCAGTAGGGGAATCCTGATTTTTTCTAAGGGATCTAATAACTACCCATAGCCCCTATAGTCCCATAACTAATCTAGTTAAATCCTAAGTCCTAAGGGAAATGAATTGATTCTCCTAAGTCATCACCTAAAAACCCTAATTTGTGCAAGTTGTTCAAGCCTACATTAATCACCTAAAATTAATTCCTATAAATGGGAACTAAAATGCTTCTACAAGTTCAACATCTCATCTAAACACCCTAAAAAGAATGAACAAAAAATATTAAAGCATTTGATAGAACAAAAATTAATGAAATCATGCATGAAATGAGGCTATTTAAAATGACATTTATTTAGAAAATATGAAAGAAATATCAAATAAAAATAAAAATGCAATTTTATTTTTCTATAATTTTCTAGACATCCTAAAGAAAATAGTGTAAAAAGAATGAACTAAAAATGATTTTTTATGGATTTATTATGAATTTTTAAAATGAATGAAAAATTAAAATGAATTAAAAAACAATTGGAATTAAAATGAGAGGGAGGGGGTACTAATATCAATCACGCCTAGTTGTATCCAGGATGGGCCAACAATGGTGGGGTGCGCGTAGCAAGTTACTAAGGCCCAGAACCACTCAGCAATTATAATAACAAAGAAGAGGAATCAGGGGGTGAGAACAGAAGGAGTTTCACGTTCAAATTGATTGGGCTCACTAACTGGGGGGTGGGGATATCAATAGAGCACTCAGGCCCGCCCGTTTCAATTAATGAAACGGTGCGTTTGGCACCAACGCATTCCCTCCAAATTCTGAATCAAATAAGAGCCCTAGTGTCGCTACTGCGAAAATCGGCGCCGGCTTGACAGGAGAGTCGCCACCGTGCGTTATTTATCCCTCAGAGCGGGAAAGGAAACGCTCGAAGTAAACCTCGCAAAAGACGGGAAAAGGTATGGTCATCGCAACCAAAACCTGGATTCGGGAGTCGGTTCCGCAAGGGGAAGGTATTAGCACCCCTCACGTCCATCGTACTCGATGGGATCTGTAACATCCTAATTTTTCCATACACTAAATAATATATCTAGTTAGATTTGAGATTTTAACAATGCTAGTTATTAAAAATTAAATGTTGAAACTAACACTTATAATAATTAATTTATTAATTAATTACTTTTTATATTTATTACTTTTATTCTTCAATTTGAATATCATCGTTTCATTTTATAAACTAAACTTTGAAATTTAAATTGGTACTTAAAACCCTTAACTTTAAGTTAATTAATTATTCATATTATTATTATCATTATTGTTGTTCTTGTTTTGTTATTATTAATTGATTTTATTTTATTTGAATATTATCATTTTACTCTATAAACCAATTAATAAATAAAATAATCTTAAGACAATAAAAATATCAAATAACTATCCTTTTTACTATTTTTATTATTATTAATATTATTAACATTTTACTTTTTATAAAAGAAATATATATCTCATTTTCTATTAATATCCTACATAATATTATGTCATGAAATCAAGCTCCCATACCTTTGTCATAAATTATTTTCACAAAGTCATACTAGAACACCTAAAGCACTATTGATGAAAGATTAGTAAATATTTGATAGAGACATATTTACTAGCAAGAGTTGAAAAGTTGGAAGGTATGGGCAAAAGATGATAAATTATGTTATTTTAATATTTTACAACTAGTATAAATAGGGGTCTCTTCCACCCCATTTTCATTCATTCATTCACAAATCATCTTTCTTACTTCTTTACTTCTTTCCTTCTCTAATTTCTTCATATAGCAATATTAGTTTTAGTTATCGAAGTTCCCACGATATCGGTTCGTAACCTTTAGAGTATTTTGTGGTAAAAGTTCTTCTAAAGTTTCAAGGGAGTTTTATACGTCAAAGTTCTGCCCAAATCATTTTCATAAGTAATCGGTAAGCCGTTATAATGTCCATTTTATTTTAATTATATTATTTTAATTATGTTATTTATATAAAGGTTATTTTAAATTTTCTATGCAAATTCCGTTCAGACGTCGATATATTGAACTTATAAAGTCCAAAATAAATTTTACCATTTTAAGTCGTTATAATGCCCAAATTTTATTATAATTTAAATGTTATTAGAAATATACTCTTGACAATTTTCTAAAACAAACAAATTCAAAAGGAGGTATAATATAATTTATATTTGAATTTAATAATTATTTTGGAGGTTATTATGATATATTTAAATAAATAAATATTTCAAGTTATAACGGGATTATGTTCAATTAACCATAAATTATATTCTAATTATTTCATAAATTTCGTACAATCCAACGGTTATCGTAAATTAGGTTCTTGGCAAAGATCGAAGACAACACTTGTGGACTTTCAACAACACTCAACAAAAGGTGGGGGCAAGATTTCGTATACGATTGGGACGGTTAGCGTAAAATAACTTAATATATATGTGTGTAGTGGTGACCTAAGCCCTACTAGCGATAAATAATTAAGGAGAGCCTATTCTCAAATAATGATTTTCACAAATCACTAGGCGAGGTTACGCCGGCCTTAATTAATTATCATAGGAATAATCTTTGACAATTTGGTATTGTATTGTGCTTGCATTATTCGGTTAATTTTATAATTGTTTATTTTATTTATACTTGAATGATTGTGATTGATAGATTAAGGAAATAATCGGTTAATGAGAGAAAAACATTGCTAGATATTAAGTAATTGATCCCCATTAACATAAGGAAAGTTGGATACAATGAGTAGTTATATTTGGTTGGGTTCTGGCTAAGGAAAGACTTGGTCGACTATGCCGTTTACAGTCCACCTCTCTTACCTGGGAAGTTAACCATACAATTACCCATTATACAAACTGAACTTATTATGTAAGGACAAAGATCAAATATGGCAAGACATTGGATGGATTTGGTACTCAACCTAAGTATCTAGATAATAAGTATAACTTGAAAAGTTGATACGATAATTCCCCATTATTAACTTAATACTTATGGCTAAGAGTTGCCACAAGATGAGTGAGTGATCATATAGACTTGCATTAAGGAATGTGTAAGTCCACCGCCGTGCGGTATGGGACGCACGAGGTTGATCAGTCGCCTGCAATCCCGACGGGGATTATTATCTATGCATGCTAGGCAAGACAAGGTTCTTGGCCTGAATTCTCAGGGACGATCGACTTATAACACCTAGGCTCCATGTGAAGTTAGGTGGCGTAGCTCTTGGTAATTGGGAGTACGTTGGTGGCATGTGGTCTAGTGATATCTGATCTTGGTAAATGGGATAGATATCATTGACAGCGTTTAGTGGCCTGAGTCAGCATATAGTTCAGGGATGCATTAGAATAAATAAAGTATATGTAATTGTGGGTATAAGATACGCTTGTTTGTATAAATATGGTTTCCATATATATTATTATTTTACACATTCATTCCCACTTTTAAACTTGTACATGAATCTTAGCCCTGTGTCATTTTTGTTTTGCATTTTGGATTATTTTATGACGATCAGACGATGAGCTCGAATCTTGCGTACTTCCCGACAACTCAGAAGGAAAGGATATGAAGTGACGTGGAGATGTGTTACTATAACATCTAGATTGGGAGCTGTTAGTGTTTTGTCAAACGCTAATCACATCCCTACTACTACAGTCAGTATAAGTGTCAGTCTTGTTGGACTTAGGAGGTCCCTTTTGGTATGCTTTCTTTTTGGTTTCCTTTCTGTACTTTTATTTTATGTTTTATCTATGTGGCAAGGCCGCTAGTCTTAACGGTGTCAAACTCTGTAAAATATATTTGAAGCATATGTATGTGAAACAGTATGTTTTTAAATAATTAAGTATTGTCCTTTAAAAATTTCAAATTTTTCTGTATTTTTATAAGGTTTCATTAGAATTCCACTAATGGGACATAGGCTGTCTCATTTAATGGTATCAGAGCTGGTCGATTCAGCTCGGACCGTAAGTGTCTAGAATTATACTGACTGTATCAAGTTGGATTCCAAACTGGATGATAACTTTTCTTCTGTGCATTGAGTCTTCATCTTGAGAGCCTTCTAGTATAATGGTCTAGGAAACTTATTTAGCACACTTTATTTTTCCTCCCCAACGGTCACAAACCCAACGGTAACGTAACGGACACTTCACAAAATTCACTTTATAAATACTTCACACCCATCCATTATTTTCATATCAATTCCTAAATATTTATCTATACCTTTCAAATGGCTAAATCCTTTCTTTTATTCATCACTCTTCTTGTCATTATTTTGTTTGTTATTGGTATCATCAAGCATGAAGAATTAGGTAAAGATTTCGTAGCAATAATGATAATTATAGTTTTACCACTATTAGTCTTAGCTTGGTTTACAAGTAGAGGTTTTTGAATGAGACATGGTCACGATTTTTGTAATCGTTGTTATTAAATAAATTGATACATTTTTGTTTATACATTAAATGTTGATTATGTTTTCCTGAATTCTAGTTATATTTAAGATATTAATTCAACATTTTAGACACAATTATCCCTTGCCTGTGGGAGACTTGATAAAAATCCTTATCGATGAATCATTCATTGGGATATAAATATACATAATTGTTATGTTCTTTATGTCTTGTGAATGATTGAACCTAATAACTATTCCTTTTCAGGAAGTTATGGTTCAGAACGTCAGAGGTGCGAGGCGTGGTAGGAGTGCTGCTAGAGGCACTACTAGAGGTATACGTAGGAATGCGAGTGATGAAGTTACTCCTGAAGGAGCACCTACCATTCCCATTGGACGAGAAGATCATTCCCAAACTGGAACGAACTCTCAAGCTGACACTCGAGATGTTCGTGAACTTGCTGCAGCTGTGTTAGTTCAAACACAACAAAATGCTCAAATCCTGCAAATCACTCGAGATCATCAACTCTTTCAGCAACAACAAAGGGAAATGGTGCATGAGGATACAGGATTGAACTCGTTTCTGAAAGGAAAACCACCACAGTTTGGTGGTGACTTTAATCCGGAGGGTGCTGAGAAATGGTTGCAAGAAATGGAGAAGATATTTTCTTTCACTCACTGTAGAGAGAATAGAAGGGTTGGTTATGCAACATTCATGCTGACAGGCGATGCTGAAGCTTGGTGGAGAGGAAAGTATAGATTATTGGAAGAGGAAGGAAGAGAAATCAATTGGACCTTGTTCAAAGAAGAATTTTTGGGGAAGTATTTTCCAAAGTTATGTAGGAAAGAGAAGGAGAGAGAATTTCAGAATCTACGTCAAGGTGTGATGACGGTGGGAGAATATACTAGGAAGTTTGAATCCTTGCTAAAGTATTCTGAGTTTTACCGCTTGCATCCAAGGGAAGAATGGATGTGTGAAAAGTATCAAGATGGATTGAAATATGATATCCAGAGGGCAGTTTTACCTCTGCATATTATGCGCTTTGGTGAGCTAGTAGAAAGGTGTCTGGAGTTGGAAGGGATTGACAATAGGAAGAATCAATATGGATCAGGAGGATCAACCCAAAACAACAATCACAAGGGCCACTTTAACCGAGGCCACGGAGGAAGAATCCAACGAGGGGGTAGGCCATATCAAAGGCCTACACCTTATCATAACCAGGATTCTAGAAGGTTAATGTTCAAGTGTTACAGCTGTGGAGGGGCACATCTTAACAAAGATTGTCCAAATAGAAATATTGGAACTTGTTTTCGCTGTGGTCAGAAAGGCCACTTTCTCAAAGATTGTCCCCAAGGACAAAGTCAACCAACAGGCCAGAGGAGCGGCCTAATAAACAATAACAACATAGGGAGAGCAAGAAATGGAGGCCCAAGTGTTGGTCAGAGACCTCAGAATCAAAATAAGCCAACCACAGGAAGAGTATTTACAATTAGAGGAGCTGAGATCTCAAAGTCAGCTGGGTTAATTCAAGGTATGTGTTTAATTGGAGATAAGTTGGTATCAGTTTTATTCGATTCAGGAGCTACACATTCTTTTATATCTACCTCTTGTGCTGAATTTTTGGGATTCGAAATTGTTGATCACGATTATAAGTTGACTATCACAACTCCCTCGGGAGAAAGAATGGTAACTTATTCAGTCTGTGTAGACTGTCCAATAATCTTAGAAAATAGAAGATTCTTAGTAGATCTTGTGGTACTCCCGCTACAAGACCTAGATGTCATCTTAGGAATGGATTGGTTATCAGCCAACGATGTCAACTTGAGATGCAAGGAGAAAATTTTTACATTTGGAGAAGATAGTGGAGAAATCAGCAAAGCTGAAACCCTCACTCAAAGTTTTATGATGCTATTCTCCATGTCAGTAGGAGAAACCCCTAGTGTGGAAAATTTTCCCGTAGTCTGTGAATTCCCGGAAGTCTTTCCAGAAGAAGTTCCAGGTTTACCACCGGTTAGGGAAGTGGAATTTTCTATAGACTTGGTTCCAGGAACTGGACCAATTTCTATATCTCCTTATCGAATGTCACCCTCAGAGCTTGCGGAGTTAAAGAAACAATTAGACGAGATGTTAGAGAAAGAATTTATTAGACCAAGTGTATCGCCATGGGGAGCTCCAATCTTGTTTGTGAAGAAGAAGGATGGTTCTTCTAGACTTTGTGTGGATTACAGACAACTCAATAAAGCCACTGTGAAAAACAAGTATCCTTTGCCTAGAATCGACGACTTGATGGATCAGTTAAAAGGAGCATCAGTATTCTCAAAGATTGACTTGAAGTCTGGATATCATCAGATCAGGGTGAAGGAAGATGATATTCCAAAAACAGCTTTTAGATCCCGTTATGGACACTATGAGTACTTAGTTATGCCATTTGGTTTGACTAATGCTCCAGCAGTATTCATGGATTACATGAATAGGATCTTTAGGTCATACTTAGATCAATTTGTTGTAGTTTTCATTGATGACATTCTGATTTATTCCAAGAATGAGGTAGAGCACAGAGAACATTTGAGAATTGTGCTACAGATATTAAAGGACCTTCAATTGTACGCGAAATTCTCGAAATGTGAATTTTGGTTGAAGGAGGTACAATTTCTTGGTCATGTAATTAGTAAAGAAGGTATTGCAGTAGACCCAAGTAAAGTCGAAGCAATAACAAAGTGGGAGAGTCCAAAGAATGTTGGCGAGATTCGAAGTTTTCTTGGACTAGCTGGATATTATCGGAGGTTCATTGAAGGATTTTCAAAGATCGCTTTGCCCATGACTCAGTTAACGAGGAAAGGTAAAAACTTTGAATGGACTAAAGAGTGTGAAGAAAGTTTTCAGAAGCTAAAGGAAAGATTGACTTCATCACCAATACTCATCTTACCAGACCCATTAGGAAATTTTGATGTGTATTGTGATGCGTCATATCAAGGTCTTGGGTGTGTGTTGATGCAAGAAAGGAAAGTGATAGCTTATGCATCAAGACAATTGAAGGTGCATGAGAGGAACTACCCAACTCACGACCTAGAGTTAGCGGCAATTGTGTTTGCCTTAAAGATTTGGAGGCATTATCTTTATGGATCAAAGTTCACTGTGTTAAGTGATCACAAAAGCCTGAAGCATTTATTTGATCAGAAAGATTTAAACATGAGACAAAGGCGCTGGATGGAATTCTTGAAGGACTATGATTTTGAGTTGCAATATCATCCCGGAAAGGCCAATGTTGTAGCAGACGCTTTGAGTCGAAAGAAACTTCATGTATCTGCAATGATGTTGAAGGAAGAAGAGTTGATTGACAAATTCGTGGATTTAAACTTAGGAGTACATCACAATGAAGGAAGTATATTCATAGGCGCTATTGTCGTGTCTAATGAATTTCTGAAATGGATCAAAGATGAACAACAACTTGATGACCGTCTAGTGAGCATAAAGGAAAATATAAGAAATGGTCAAAATGGAGAGTTTAACATAAGGAGTGATGGAATCCTAAGGTTTAAAGAAAGGTTGTGTGTACCTCAAAATCAGGATATTCAAAAGTTGATTTTGGAAGAGGGCCACAAAAGTAAGTTGAGTTTTCATCCAGGAGCCACAAAGATGTATCAAGACTTGAAGAAAATGTTTTGGTGGGTTGGAATGAAGAGACATATAGCAGAATATGTTCAAAGTTGCTTGGTATGTCAGAAGGCAAAGATTGAACATCAGAAGCCAGCCGGATTGCTACAACCTTTAGATATTCCAGAGTGGAAGTGGGACGGAATAGCCATGGATTTTGTAACCGCTTTGCCTAAGACTCAGAAACAACATGATGCAATTTGGGTGATCATTGATAGGTTGACAAAGAGTGCACATTTCATTCCCATCAACCAGACGTTTAAATTAGAGAGACTAGCTCAGGTATATGTAAAGGAGATTGTTAGATTGCATGGAATACCTTCAAGTATAGTCAGTGATAGAGATCCCAGATTCACATCAAATTTTTGGCATCAGTTGCATTTAGAGTTAGGAACAAAACTGAGGTTAAGTTCAGCTTATCATCCCCAAACGGATGGCCAGTCTGAGAGGACGATTCAATCGTTAGAGGATTTGTTGAGAGCTTGTGCTCTTGAACACAAAGGAAGTTGGGACGAGTTCTTACCATTGATTGAGTTTACTTACAACAATAGTTTTCACTCAAGTATCGGCATGGCTCCATATGAAGCATTATACGGAAGAAAGTGTCGTACACCTTTATGTTGGTATGAGGTTGGAGAAAATAAAATATTGGGTTCAGAATTCGTGCAACAAACGACAGATCAGGTTAAACTTATTAGAGAAAAAATGAAGGCAGCACAGGACCGTCAAAAGAGTTATAATGATAAGAGGAGAAGACCTTTGGAGTTCGAGGCAGGAGATCACGTGTTCATTAGGGTAACTCCTAGGGCGGGAATTGCACGAGCAATCAAAACTAGGAAGTTAACACCAAGGTTTATCGGGCCTTTTCAAATTCTACGGCGGATTGGACCTGTAGCGTATCACATTGCTTTGCCGCCAAACTTGTCTAATCTTCATGATGTATTTCATGTATCACAACTGAGGAAGTATTATCCGGACCCTTCACATGTCATTGAGCCTGAAACTGTGGAACTTAGAGATAATTTGGAATATGAGGCTATACCTGTCAAGATCTTAGATCATCGTATTAAAGAACTTCGTGGAAAGCAAATACCATTGGTTAGAGTCGTGTGGGATGATGTAACTGGTGATTCTACTTGGGAAAGAGAAGAAGACATGCGTCAGAAGTATCCACATATGTTTTAGGTACGCTAAATTTCGAGGACGAAATTTCTTTTAAGGGGGGTGGTAATGTAACATCCTAATTTTTCCATACACTAAATAATATATCTAGTTAGATTTGAGATTTTAACAATGCTAGTTATTAAAAATTAAATGTTGAAACTAACACTTATAATAATTAATTTATTAATTAATTACTTTTTATATTTATTACTTTTATTCTTCAATTTGAATATCATCGTTTCATTTTATAAACTAAACTTTGAAATTTAAATTGGTACTTAAAACCCTTAACTTTAAGTTAATTAATTATTCATATTATTATTATCATTATTGTTGTTCTTGTTTTGTTATTATTAATTGATTTTATTTTATTTGAATATTATCATTTTACTCTATAAACCAATTAATAAATAAAATAATCTTAAGACAATAAAAATATCAAATAACTATCCTTTTTACTATTTTTATTATTATTAATATTATTAACATTTTACTTTTTATAAAAGAAATATATATCTCATTTTCTATTAATATCCTACATAATATTATGTCATGAAATCAAGCTCCCATACCTTTGTCATAAATTATTTTCACAAAGTCATACTAGAACACCTAAAGCACTATTGATGAAAGATTAGTAAATATTTGATAGAGACATATTTACTAGCAAGAGTTGAAAAGTTGGAAGGTATGGGCAAAAGATGATAAATTATGTTATTTTAATATTTTACAACTAGTATAAATAGGGGTCTCTTCCACCCCATTTTCATTCATTCATTCACAAATCATCTTTCTTACTTCTTTACTTCTTTCCTTCTCTAATTTCTTCATATAGCAATATTAGTTTTAGTTATCGAAGTTCCCACGATATCGGTTCGTAACCTTTAGAGTATTTTGTGGTAAAAGTTCTTCTAAAGTTTCAAGGGAGTTTTATACGTCAAAGTTCTGCCCAAATCATTTTCATAAGTAATCGGTAAGCCGTTATAATGTCCATTTTATTTTAATTATATTATTTTAATTATGTTATTTATATAAAGGTTATTTTAAATTTTCTATGCAAATTCCGTTCAGACGTCGATATATTGAACTTATAAAGTCCAAAATAAATTTTACCATTTTAAGTCGTTATAATGCCCAAATTTTATTATAATTTAAATGTTATTAGAAATATACTCTTGACAATTTTCTAAAACAAACAAATTCAAAAGGAGGTATAATATAATTTATATTTGAATTTAATAATTATTTTGGAGGTTATTATGATATATTTAAATAAATAAATATTTCAAGTTATAACGGGATTATGTTCAATTAACCATAAATTATATTCTAATTATTTCATAAATTTCGTACAATCCAACGGTTATCGTAAATTAGGTTCTTGGCAAAGATCGAAGACAACACTTGTGGACTTTCAACAACACTCAACAAAAGGTGGGGGCAAGATTTCGTATACGATTGGGACGGTTAGCGTAAAATAACTTAATATATATGTGTGTAGTGGTGACCTAAGCCCTACTAGCGATAAATAATTAAGGAGAGCCTATTCTCAAATAATGATTTTCACAAATCACTAGGCGAGGTTACGCCGGCCTTAATTAATTATCATAGGAATAATCTTTGACAATTTGGTATTGTATTGTGCTTGCATTATTCGGTTAATTTTATAATTGTTTATTTTATTTATACTTGAATGATTGTGATTGATAGATTAAGGAAATAATCGGTTAATGAGAGAAAAACATTGCTAGATATTAAGTAATTGATCCCCATTAACATAAGGAAAGTTGGATACAATGAGTAGTTATATTTGGTTGGGTTCTGGCTAAGGAAAGACTTGGTCGACTATGCCGTTTACAGTCCACCTCTCTTACCTGGGAAGTTAACCATACAATTACCCATTATACAAACTGAACTTATTATGTAAGGACAAAGATCAAATATGGCAAGACATTGGATGGATTTGGTACTCAACCTAAGTATCTAGATAATAAGTATAACTTGAAAAGTTGATACGATAATTCCCCATTATTAACTTAATACTTATGGCTAAGAGTTGCCACAAGATGAGTGAGTGATCATATAGACTTGCATTAAGGAATGTGTAAGTCCACCGCCGTGCGGTATGGGACGCACGAGGTTGATCAGTCGCCTGCAATCCCGACGGGGATTATTATCTATGCATGCTAGGCAAGACAAGGTTCTTGGCCTGAATTCTCAGGGACGATCGACTTATAACACCTAGGCTCCATGTGAAGTTAGGTGGCGTAGCTCTTGGTAATTGGGAGTACGTTGGTGGCATGTGGTCTAGTGATATCTGATCTTGGTAAATGGGATAGATATCATTGACAGCGTTTAGTGGCCTGAGTCAGCATATAGTTCAGGGATGCATTAGAATAAATAAAGTATATGTAATTGTGGGTATAAGATACGCTTGTTTGTATAAATATGGTTTCCATATATATTATTATTTTACACATTCATTCCCACTTTTAAACTTGTACATGAATCTTAGCCCTGTGTCATTTTTGTTTTGCATTTTGGATTATTTTATGACGATCAGACGATGAGCTCGAATCTTGCGTACTTCCCGACAACTCAGAAGGAAAGGATATGAAGTGACGTGGAGATGTGTTACTATAACATCTAGATTGGGAGCTGTTAGTGTTTTGTCAAACGCTAATCACATCCCTACTACTACAGTCAGTATAAGTGTCAGTCTTGTTGGACTTAGGAGGTCCCTTTTGGTATGCTTTCTTTTTGGTTTCCTTTCTGTACTTTTATTTTATGTTTTATCTATGTGGCAAGGCCGCTAGTCTTAACGGTGTCAAACTCTGTAAAATATATTTGAAGCATATGTATGTGAAACAGTATGTTTTTAAATAATTAAGTATTGTCCTTTAAAAATTTCAAATTTTTCTGTATTTTTATAAGGTTTCATTAGAATTCCACTAATGGGACATAGGCTGTCTCAGGATCCACGCTTGGTGTTTATAGGTAAAAGGGTGTGTTATCTATCTACGCTAATGGCTGGTCTGAAAGGAAAATAAAAAAGGACAGGACTCGACAGAACATACGGTGTTCTGGGCCTACGTATTCCCTCGTGCAATGGGAAAGTCAGAGTCAACGTAGTTCGACTTCCTACGTCTAAACGGGGGAAAGGTTGCTCGCCAGGACATCGCGTCCTGTGCCTACGTACTTCCACACAGTATGGAAGATCAGAGCAAACGTAGTTCGGCTAACTACGGGTAAACAGGGGCTCTCACACAGCAGTGAGAAAACAAACTGGTCTCTAAGGCTCGGGAACCTACAAAATACAATCTGGTCTCAAATGCACCCGGGCAAGAGAAAGGGATAACAATTAGTCGTTAGCGGGAAAGTCTCGATCGCACAGCCGCGAGAGAACTAAAGGTTAGTCGTTAGTGTGCTCGCTAGGATATCGCATCCTATGCCTACATATCTTCGTCTGGTACGAAGAATCAGAGCAGCTGTAGTTCAGCTAACTACGGGTCAAGCTACTCAAAAGCTCCTACAGAAAGGAAAAGGAAACCCTAGAACTATAGCTGAGAAACAGGGGAATCTACCTACTGCTATCACACCTGGTTGACCATCCTAATGTCTATCATAACAACTCCGCAGCGGAGAAGTCAGAGCTCCTAAGGGATCATGGCAACAGGACTGAAATACAAACAAGAAACTGCAAAGTAAATGAATACTGAAAATATGCATGAATGCAACAACTAAACACATAAGGCACAGAGGCCGCAAACCACAAAGGCAAGGGAGCTCAGCTCTACCGAATACCAACAAGCAAAGCCACGCAATAACAAACAAGCAGAAGGAGGACCACCTCAACTTCTCATGCACACAAAGTCTATTTCTAAGATGCACCTATTCAGAACTATCTAGATGAACACCTAAGTCTAATGCAACATAACATCATACAAGTCAAACGACACAAAGAGACTAACCCTGAGCAGGGCCTCCAACAAACCTGAAACAAACTCCTAATCTATCTCTAAACAGAACTCTATACAGCACCCTAAGCAAAGATCTAAGCAACCAATTCTAATCAAAAACCCTAAGCAAGAGGAATCAATCCCAGTCTCCAAGCTTCAGAACAAGCTTACCAGAGAAAAGGAAGCTAAGCAGACAAGCCCATAGTGCTTTCCTCAGGAAAGTACCAGGAGGTTACTACTCAGGAATCGTATCCTATGCGGCTCGACAACTGTGATCAGTTTACATTCCTCCTCAGGAGAAATTAAACTCACATGAAGGCTCCGGCATCACGGGATACTTGGGACAACCTATATGCACTAAGGGAACTAAGTGAACAGACTCATAGGACCTTCCTCAGGAAAGTACTAGGAGGCTGACACTTAGGAATCGTATCCTACGTGGCTCAACAACTATGATCAGTTTACATTCCTCCTCAGGAGAAATTAAACTCACAAGTTGGCTCCAACATCACTGGATACTTGAGAAATCCTAGACAAACTAATGGAACTAAGTGAATAGACCCATAGGACCTTCCTCAGGAAAGTACTAGGAGGCTTCCACTTAGGAATCGTATCCCATGTGGCTCAACAACAGGTGATCAGTTTACATTCCTCCTCAGGAGAAATTAAACTCACAAGTCGGCTCCGACATCATTGGATACTTACGAAAGAGGTGAGAAGGAAGAATGAAAGTCATTCATAGTGCCTTCCTCAGGAAAGTACCATAAACTCCCTTCAAACTTCAGGATCTCGAACCTCGCAAACAGACAACAAGCTCCTAGACTAAGCCTCAATCCACTGCCTCCTTGCAAGCTCCAACAGGACCTCCATCAGCTCCTTCCTTCAAGAAGAACCCACAGGCCAACAAACCACAAGAGACTATCTCTGAAGTTCAACCACAGTTGAACTTCAAAGTCAGAAGTCACCAAGACTTCTCCTATCTTCAGGCTCAGACAGATCACATCAGGACACCCTACAAAAATCTACCAAAAATCTAATGGGAGACCTACATGGCTCTAGGACAACATACTGAAAAATCAGAACAAAATTCAACACCAGATGAAAGAACTAAAATCAGCAACACAGACATATCCACAAACCAGTTTATTCAACATCAATAACAGTGAAAAAATGCAATTAAAATGAAAATGCATGATTAAGCTAATATTTTTGTACTATAAAATTCTACACTGAATTACGAGTCTACAGAAAAAAGAACGGAATTATTTGGCTAAGTCTACTATTTTTCATGAATTTTCTAATGATATGCATGCATTGAAAATATTAAAAAGAAATCAATTAATTGGAAAATATGCAAAAAATAGCAAACAAAAATAAAATGTCATTTTTATTTTTATTTAATTTTCTTAACATTTTCATGAAATGGTAGAAAAAAGAATTATTAAAAAAACATTTATTTACATTTTATTATGGAGTATTTAATATGCAAAGAAAAATATAAAAGAAAAAATAAAAGAAACACAATGGGGGTTCAAACAGCAATGGTTTCAGGTTATTACTACATTGGGCCCTGATTGGGGGGGTGCCAAAAGCAATTTGGGCGCAGGGCCCAGCTACCAAAAATAGCTAACATACACAGCAAGCAGAAAAAAAACCTGGGGGGTGCCGTTAGCAGCTTATTTCAGTTGTTAATCATTGGGCCTACGCCCGGGGGGGTGTGAAAAGCAATAAGGGCCTAAGGCCCAACTCAATCACTCAGTCCTCACACACCAGGGGGGGGGAAATGAGCAATTGGGGGGTGTAGCGTTCAGAAAACGCGCTTGGGCTTTGAACCCAGCCCAACCCTAATCCACTACTCAGAAAACAAAACCTATCACTCTCTCCAAACCCTAACACTGTTCATTCTCCTCTCTAGCCGTCTCCTTCATTCGTCTCCCTCAATTCACTCTCTCTGCAACTCAATCAATCCAACAAACCCTAAACGAAACAAATCCTCACCCAAACACCTCAATCCCTCACAAGAAATCACTACTCAAGATCTAGTCTCAAACCACGCACCAAATCAATTAATCAATTAAAACCCTAATCGCTGAAGGCAACGCAATCTAATCTGAAGAAGAACACGCAAGGAGTTTTAGCAAGCATACCTGGGGAGTAGTTCGCCTTCTTTGAAGGACTTTTCTGAAGACGCTATAGATGAAGGTTGGAGCGAAGAAATCTGTAAATCTCCTGGAAGCAGACGACGAATCTGGAGATCTGGATGAGTGCGCTTGTGTTCTTCATAGATCCAGATGAAGACGATTTGGACGCCTCTGATATTTGAACATCTTGGTGGCTTTGTTGAAGAACGAGGAATCTTGATGAAGCTGGGAGGATTGAAGGACTTATGGAGGTTTGATGGCGTTCTGGAGATGTTGTATGAAGGTTTGAGTTTCTGGAAATCTTCGATGGCGGATGAAGGTCTGGTTTCTGGAAATCTTTGATGGAGTATGAAGGTTTAGGGTCTTCTGGAAAATTTGATGAAGATTGTTGAAGGTTTGAGTGGATTCTGGAGAAATGTTGTATGAAGGTTGATGATTCCGGCGACGATGATGTTTCCGGCGAGGGGGTTTTGAGGCTGACGGAAGGGATCGGTGGAAGAAAGAAGGAATTCTGGGAATTTCTGCAGATTCCGGCGATCTAACGAAGTCCGGCGACGGTTACTGCTCTCCGGTGACCGTTACTGATGACCGGCACGGCGGATGCATGGCCGGCGGTGACACTCAGGCGATGGGTGTGGGGGCGCCAAGTGGCGTGCATGCGCAGAGAGAGAGAGAGAGTGGGGACAGGTGGGGTACACGTGTGAGAGTCTGGGGAATCAGAATTGCTGTGGTGGCGTGCAGAATGTGGAACGTGTGGGACCCTCTCTGACGCAACACGTGGCTAGCACTATTTATGCCACTGAGCACGCGTGGAACCTTCTGGAAGCTCCTGGAGAATTCTGAGAACTGCTGGACAAATTGGACTATCTGGACCATTTTGGGCTGCGAGTTGATGGGCCCTGACTGCAATTAGCTGGATAATGAGCCCACACAAAAACACTGATAGTGGATTAAATGACTAATGAATGATTAACCGGAATTGATTAACTAATTAACCTAATCTAATCTACTCAACCAATATTTAAAACTATTAAACTAATCTAAACATTAAAATCTACTAATTCTGTTTAACTAATAAGAACAATTTATTAAAAGATATTTTCTATTAAACTATATTAACATAAAAGAAAAATCTATAATATTTCTATATTATCTAAAAAAAACAATTAAAACTATTTTTAAAATCTATATAAAATTCTAAAAATGATTTAAAAAAACAATTAAACCTATTTAAAAACCTTATAAAATTCTAAACTATTATTATCTATTAATAATAAAAGAAAAACTATATTATCCTTTTCTTTATTATTCTAAAAAACTATTTAAAATCTTATTTATTCTAAAAATCTATTTAAAAATTCTATAAAATCCCAAAAAAGAGAATTAAGCTATTAAAATATTCAAAAGCCCCATTTAAATTTCAGAAAAATCTGTAAAGCCTATTAAAAATTCACAAAAGCCTATAAAAATCCTAAAAATGCAGATGAATGCAAATGACCGCCATAAAAGCGCACGAGACCAGATCGAATCGAACAGAGAGCCCCGGGCATCAGAATATCCCCAAAATTACTGTGCAAGCTAAAAATCACCGAGGAGCGCACTTCCCGAAAATAAAACCCCGATAATCTGGACTGGGTCTGCCATATCTGATAGACAAAAATCAAGCTGTAAACTCTGATATCCCCTGCTTGTGCACAAAAATCATACATCTGAGCTGTGAATATGAAATTAAACCATGAGTCAGATAGGAGAATCAGTTGGTCAAATTTTAGGGTGCAACAGCTGCCCCTATTCAAGCGACTTGGACCTGAAGGGTTTGAAGAGCGCTCAGCCTTCAAACATTCAGAGGTACGAGACGGTTGAATACAAATAAAACCCGAAAATTTGCCAACCGCGAGCATATATTGTAAACTGCTTGGGGAATAAAGTCCAGAAAACCGAGTCCAGTTATTGCGGCACCAAACTGATTAATCATCTGATAAAGAACTCCTGATTGAATACCCGTTGCTTGTGATACCCCATGCAACAAACCCTAGGGTTACAACAGAACACCTGATCCTTTCACATTGCCTACTGATAGGCAGGAAGAAAAATATACTCACATCACCCAAAGATGGACGGGAAGACACCCTGATTGAATACTCACCTCGTCTAATGATAGACGGAAACACAACATTAATCTCCCAATTCACATCGTCTAAGGATAGACGGCATCATCCTGATCAATATTCTCATCGTCTAAGGGTAGACGGCATCATCCTGATCGATGAACAAATCAATATTCACATCGTCTAAGGGTAGACGGCATCATCCTGATCGATGAACAAATCAATATTCACATCGTCTAAGGGTAGACGGCATCATCCTGATCGATGAACAAATCAATATTCACATCGTCTAAGGGTAGACGGAAAGACATTCATAATCTCCCTATTCACACCGTCTAATGAGAGACGGGAAGAAATAATCTCCGAATTCACATCGTCTAAGGATAGACGGGAAGAAATAATCTTCGTGCTTGCATCGTCTAAAGATAGACGGGATCATTCTGATCGATGAACAAATCAATTCACACATCGTCTAAGGGTAGACGGGATCAAATTCTTAATCTCCATACACACATCGTCTAAGGATAGACGGAATCGTCCTGATTAATGACAAATCAATTCTCATCGTCTAAGAGTAGACGGGATCGTCCTGATTAATGACAAATCAATTCTCATCGTCTAAGAGTAGACGGGATCGAATTCTTAATCTCCATACACACATCGCCTAAGGATAGACGGAATCATCCTGATCGATGAACAAATCAATATTCACATCGTCTAAGAGTAGACGGGAAGGAATAATCTCTGTACTCACATCGCCTAAAGATAGACGGAATCATCTTGATTGATGAACAAATCAATTCTCATCGTCTAAGAGTAGACGGGATCGAAGCCTGATCGCATACTCACATCGTCTAAAGATAAACGGGAAGAAATAATTCTCCGTATTCACATCGTCTAAGGATAGACGGGAAGTCATCATAATCTCCATATTCACATCGTCTAATGATAGACGGGATCACCCTGATCAAATCAATATTCTCATCGTCTAAGAGTAGACGGGAAGAAATAATTCTCCGTATTCACATCGTCTAAGGATAGACGGGAAGACACCATTACGTAATTCAACATCACCCCTTGAATTTCAGAATCCTTCTGTTTACGGGAATTGATGGAAAGATCAACATCCTTGAAGGGGCCACATCGTCAGTATGGACCGACGAGAAGAAAACCACCTTTAAAGAACCATGTCGTCAATAAGAATCAACGATCACGCAAACTGAACATTCTTCGAAGAGCCTCGCCATCAATAAGGATTGACAGTCAGAAAAGTCCCTCTTAAACGTCATCTCATCCAATAAACAGAAAGAGAACCAACATTCAAAATCATTTTGAAACCCCTCAACAACCAAGGATAGCCGGAGAAGACTAGCTGGGGAAACACCTCATCATATGTATGATCTGGCAATAAGAAACCCGCTGAACAGTAGCTCGAAACTTCACATCGTCTGCTGACAGACGGAAAGGAAAGCCACTTGCTTGGAGAAACTCTATTTTGAACCCTATTGAAGATTGCCTGAAACTTCACATCGTCTACTGATAGACGGGAAGAAAAGCACATCCTGGGGGAAACCCCTTCTTGAAACCTTACTGAAAATCCATCAAAACTTCACCTCGTCTATGGATAGACGGAAAGAAAACCACACTCGTACTCCAGACGTCTAATGATAGACGGAGAAATCCACTTATCGAAGGAACACATCGTCAATATGAACTGACGGGAAGAAAAGTCTGTCGACATCAGATGACTGCTTGATCAAAGCATAATTGTTGTATGATCTGAGATACAAATAATCTGCTGAACTGTCTGAATACTGTTGCTGGATAGATGCCCCTGAACTGATCACAGAGTAATTCACGAGCCATAGGAGGCTGATATAAAATCTGACTTATGCTTCGTATGCCTATGCAAATGCTTTAATCTTTCTACAGCGTAATGCTCCATTCTAGATGGAAATGCTACGTATTTTGACAATGATATGCAAGTATGATGCAAATATGATAATGCATGCAATATGCTAATGCAGGCTCGAGCTGCCGGAGAAGGCCGGGTACAAAAAACCACTTCAGCAAAATAAATGTTGAAGGCGAGGCCAACTCTGCTGGGGATAACCCGGATATCACTGAATCGCCCAGCAAAATAAATGCTGGGAGAGTGAAATCAACTCTGCTGGGGCTATTGGGAACTTAACCTAACACCTCGGCGAAGTAATACCCTGCTGGGGAACATAACTTCTTTGTGACATAGCAGACGTGCTGAATATGATTAGACTCCTCTAGGGATAGCTCACCCGTGCCAATGACAAATTGGACTTTGCTGGAGAAAATGGAGGGAGTCCTCCTGCGCTCTGATGAAGCTCGGATCTGGAAATTGATGCGCCAACCCGGATTGGCTTCGCAGTAATCGCAAACATGGGTTTGAGCTCTTAAGCTATCTTGCTGGGTCAGGTACAACTGACGCTGGAAAATATTCTTCCTGGATACGCAGCCTTTTAGTGGAGAGTCAAGGGATAGTAACACGACTTCCCGCAATCATCTCGCTCTCTAAAATCGACTGCATCTGCTCGAATAACTCTTGTACGGCCCTGCTGATACGGAGAGGGATAATTCTTCCACTCCTGATATGCCCCAGCCTACAGGACCTCTGCGGGGATAGTCCTTGAAAGGAAATCTGCAAATCTGTTCCTTGATGGTCTGATATAACATGCCTCCGTGTTCTGATCTTCCAAGAGATACGTCACCTTGAATGCTTCTCGAGTAACTTCTGCGTGCTTAAGATGGTCTGCCCCTGACTGTAATGCCCTTGCCCCTGATTATCTGATTCAGAGTAGTACCTCCTTGACTACGCCGTATTTGCCTGAATCTCAACCTGATTGCCCCAGAATAACTGACTTCGAAAAGCTGACCTGACTGGGGATCACAATAAAGCTTGCCCCTGCTCTCGGAAAATTCGGGCGTTCGGTATTCTATCTTGACCATACTTTCCATTGTAGGAAACTTTCCTGCTGTCAAGCGCTTACTCGCAAGTAAAACAAGTTGTTATGCATAAAAGATGTATTAATGCAACACATATGACATCTTTGACATCCAATCTGTTCACTGGGAAAAGGAAAAACAGTTTATAGCATATAATTCATAAAACATTTATCAATAGTAGTATCAACATGGTAAGAGGAACCTTTTTAGGAGTCAGAATCGACGCGACCTTTACCGGAGTATGCTTTCGAAACAACCTGCTTCAATTAGGACTTTTGAAGGTTGTAACGTGGTCAGGTTCATGGTTTTGAAAGAAGGGATAAAGGCTCAAAGTTTACTTTAACCCCCCCGTTCTCCTTGATGTTCTCCCATCCTACGTTCAGCTAATTTGACCTTAGCACTCACCTCTCGGAGGTTGAAAAAATAGGAATGATAGTTCGAGAAACTTTGGGATTTTGGAGTGACAGCCTCTCTCACTTTTCATCTTTGACACTTGAGGTCACACGACTCGTATTTCCATCGAGGATTTTTCTTTTGATCCTTTTCATCTTTTTCTTTTCATATCCCTAACTTTTGCCTGGACTGACTCCTTTTGAGTTTCTTTTGATTCTTTACGTCCAGCGGGATGCCCTCATTTTTGCCTAAGTCATTTGTTTTGAAGTTTTCTCGACTTAGCGGGCTTTTGATTCTTTTTCATTCTTCTTTTTTCGAACAAGTCGTGTGACATTGGTTGTCTGACTCTTTGGGGAATGATGTGGCTGTCCCACTCTTGACTGAATCATTGTGGTCTTTTAGGCACGACCTCTAGGGGTGTGATTGATCCTCAAACGGACACTCCTTTTTGCAATTTGGACGCTCAGTCGAATTAGCTAACACCTACCCTGCCCCAGGTTATGATTGAGGGTTTTTCGTTTTCAGAAAGAACTCCTACTACAAGGCTCAAAGGGGTTGACAAGGGATTATCTTCCTTATATCTCCGGCGTTTAGGGATTTGAAACAATGCCTGTACATCATCAGCAGGTTTTATTTCAAAAGCATACAATATCGGTAGTTGCATGTCGGTCATTTTCGTCATCCTCCCCAAATTCTTCTTAACCAAGTGTTGGACATTTGTAAAAAACAGTTAGTGAACATGAATGGATTTAATCAAAACATGCATATTTATTTCATTATCATCAATTTGAATGAAAACAACGAGTTTTACAAACAAGCTTACGAATTCAAACAGGAAAGCAACTACAAATGCAAAGAAATGACAAGCTAAAACAAAAGAAATATGCTAGCTTCCGAGAACCGGGCTTTCACATCTGCCCTGCTGCTGAACCAGCTATCTTTATTAGAGGCAATTCGGTGCTGTCCTGATCTGCTTTCAACGACCCAGCCAAATTATAGAGCCCTTCCTCCTTCATTCAGATGATTTGGGGACCTCCCGGCCCGAAGCTGATTGCTGCACTATCAAGCAGATCCTGCACTTTGTGCTTAAATGCTTTACAGTTCTCAACCGTATGGCCTGGTGCCCCGGTATGGAACTCACAAGTAGCGTTGGCATCATACCTCGGTGGTGGTGGTCCCGTTAAGGGAGCCATTGTCCTTTTATGAACCAATTGGAGCTGAAGCAACGTCTGCAGAAGCTGTGCATACGGCATAGGAGGAATTTCCAAATGACGGCTTGCCAAAGGACCTTGATTCTGATATCTTTTATACCCCCGATTATTCTGTTGCTGGGGCTGCTGCTGCGGCTGCTGCTGCTGGTATCGGGTTGACCCTTGAACACCCTTCGTATCCAATGCAACATCGGTTTCTTGATCTTCAATGTATTGATTAACGCTCTCCTTATGCTTAGCCATTTTCTTTCTCAGATCTGCCCCAGGAATAGGCAACAATTGTGGTCCTGGAGATTCTGACACCATGGAGTCCAGGATACGCTTCTGACCCACTGCAGCTTTAGAAATATCTGTCATCTTAGCATCGACTGAGACAGGAGCAATATGCACAACTACGCCGCCCGGCGTGAATTCAATATCGTGCGAGTCAATCAGGTCTTGAACATTGTGCTTAAAAGCATGGCAACCCTCGATGTCATGTCCGAATGCCCCGGAATGAAATTCACATTGCTTGCTGGCCTCGTACCCTTGAGGAAACGCTCTCGTTGGTGGTTCCAACGTTCTCTTCTCAATCAGATTAAACCTCAATAAAGTCTGCAAGAGCTCAGCGTATGTCATAGGTGGTGCCTCAAATATTCTCCTTGGCTTTCCTTCCTGGATCTTCCGCTGAGCCGGATGTATCTTCTGTTGCTGCTGCTCAGGTTCCACAGGCACGGGTGGCGCGAGCTTCTTCATTGCGGCTTCAAATAGCTGATCGTCTTCTTTTCTAAGCACATTCTTGATTACTTCCATGATCAAGCTCATTTGGGTCTTCAGCTGACTGTTCTCCTCCTTGAGGATCTTCTGTTCCAGACGCATCTCTTGCATGTCTCTCATCATCTGCCCCAGCTGGCTTCGGACTTCAAGCAATTCAAACTGATTCTGTTCCATATCTCTGAAGGAGTTCCTGCAACAAACTGGATGATGAGGAAATAAGACCCACGGTTCTGATATACCTGCTAAATGATAATGCAGCGTAGAAAGCAAACACATATTCACAACGAGATAAAGAGAAACTCAAGCTATAAGCACACAGACGAACATCTCCCACACATGTATAACCAACAAAATCAGCAGGTGAGCACAAACGAGTATGAATATAACGACCCCAGCCAACAATCCTGGTGGTGGTCAGCAAATACTGATGCACAAAAGCTAAACGGGTTAAGCAGAGAAAACAGATGCGACACCCGGCACAGAAACCTCTAGAAACTTCCCCCATATTCAACTGAACTCTCTGATGGACAATCTTCAGAGCACACACTTCCTGTGGAGTCTTCCATGACATTAACTGACGAACCCGCACAACTGGAGGATGGAAAATCATTAATCTGAACACAACCCTGAGGCGTGATGCAAATACGGCTGGAGTCTAACAGATCTTGAATCTGGCTTCTAAGCACCTTACAATCATTGGTTGAATGCCCCTGTGCCCCAACATGGTACTCACAGCGGGCGCTGGCATCAAAACCTGGAGGATACGGTGGAATCACCGGCTTAGTCTCTTTCGGCACTATCAATCCACTTCTGACCAGATCTGGCAACAACTGACTGTACGACACCGGTAGCTGAGTAAACTGCCTTTCAGGCTTCCTTGGTCTTCGTGGAGCATGCTGACGCGATCGGCGATAGGATGATCGTTGACTTGAAATGTCTGAAAACTGATCCTGAGATGCTAGAGATTCTGAGGTGGCGTCATCTCCTTCCCACTCTTCTTGAGACCTGACAACCGACTCAATCTTATTAACTGGGACGTAAGGAACACCTCGAAACTTTCCACTCCTGAGTCCTCGCTCAACAATCTCTCCCAGCCTCATCAGGCCCACAAAACTTGTGCAACTGAACAATTTGTCAAAATAATGGCCTTTCAGAGTACCCAGGAAGATGTCAACCAGTTCTCTTTCCGGAAGCGGTGGTCGAACACTAGCAGCCAATTCTTTCCATCTTCGCAAATACGCTCTGAACGATTCATTCTCCGCCTGAGACAATTCTTGCAGATCTACGAGACTAGGAGTCAAATCCATGTTGTAATCGTACTGCTTTGTGAAAGCTCTGGCTAAATCCACCCATGATCGAATCTGATTACTCTCTAATTGCACATACCATCTCAACGATGCCCCAGTCAGGCTATACTGGAAGCAATGGATCATCAATTTGTCATTTCGCACAAACGAAGTCATCCTTCGACAGAACATCATCAAATGCAGCTTTGGACAGCTATCTCCCGTGTATTTTTCAAATTCCGGCACTTTGAACTTGTACGGCAACACGAGGTCAGGGACCAAGCACATGGCTACAGCATCCAGGTTAACGGCGTCTTTCGCTTCCAAGGCTTTCATTTGCTCTTCCAACACTCGGACTCTTCTACCATCGTCAAGAGCTCTTGGATCTACTAACCCGGTCACTGGAATATCTCTCCGGTAATTCATCACAGGGAAAGCAACACATTGATTGTTAACAGGAGGATAGCGTTCATTTCGGGCAAGAAACTGCTCATGCCGATCTCTGTTCTCAACAGCAGGCTGCACAACTTGGGCTGCAGTAAGATTGTTTGCTTGCGGGAAGCCTTCCATAGAATCATACTGATGGTTGGGCGCCGTGGCGAACCTTGCCAAAGTGTTAGGAGCCTGGAAATTGCCTTCAGACATAGCCACCAATTACCTGTAACCGACTATGCTGCTTGATTCTGCTCAAATCTGCTTCAACCCCTTGGTCGTCTTCAGCACTCTACTCTTGCCTCAAACAATTCCCCGAGAATCACTTTCTGGTGAAAACAAAGGTTGGATAAGTGCTCTGACCTGCTAAATGCTATGCAATATGATTTATGCAAACAGAAATACAAAATGCTAACGTGCATGTGTGCATTGGAGATATTTTCCCTCCAATTCCAGTGTCGGTGATAGCAAGACGAGATAAACCGTAAAGACAATATTTGGAAAAACCCTCATATATTGATTAGAATAACAGTCTTGTCAAGAAGTTACATAACTATGCTCCATACAGCTGATACGATAAGGAGGATCCCAGCCAACATGCCTGGTGGTGATCTCAACATACAGAATACAAGAAAAATCAAATACGGGTACGGTTGCGGAAGTCTTCGACCATCTTCTTTGTCTCTGCATGATCTGGTTGATAAATCAAACCTTCTATCAGTCGATCCCTCTTCCTGACCGTCCCCTGGATGTCTCTGACAAAGTCTTCCCAAGCCTTATCATTGGCACCGCCCCCAGGTTTGGGTCTCTTGGCATCTGCTCTATGCTGGAAATCTTCCAAATTCTTCATGGCATCTGTCAACTTGCGCTCGGCTTCGTATCGGCGACAGGCTTCTTCTTCAAGCTCTTCATTCTTCACTTTGACCTGTTCTTCTAACTGAGCAATCTGTGTCTTCAGCTCTTCTTCTCGCTCCTTGCGCTTGGTCATAGTGAGATCCCAGTGCTCTCTGAACTTGGCTAGCTTTGCGTAGGCCCTTTCCAGCTCTTGCTTCTTGGTGGCCAACACACTACTAACTGAGTCTACATCTAACTCCAGACGCTTCTTGGTTTCAGTCAATTCCAATAGCGTAGTCTTCAAATGTTTCAGAGTTTCAGCCTGTTGCTTAGAAACATATCCTGTCTCAATCTTTTCATGCCGAAGCTGGGCATTCTCCTGCTCTAAAGCCTCTTTAGCTCTGGCTAGCTCTTCTTTCTCCGCCATCAGCTGCTTGTAAACCTGAATGTCCACAGTGGTAGGCTCCTCCACTGGAGGATGCAATGGCTGAATCGCTGGATACGGCATAAGGAACTTCACAGCTCGCTCACGAATCCATTCTATATATGGGCTAGGAACTCGAGTATCCCCTCTGCTACCTGAAAGCTTCCCTCTCTTGTGCAAGTTTTTCCAGGCTTTCTCAAGTTTGGTCAGCATCTCTTTCCCTATTGCCCCGGTGAGATACAGAGATTCCTGTATCTCCTCGGGCTTTGGCGCTCCTTGAGGTATGTACCCAAATTGCTTGATCAATAAGGAAGGGTTATAGTTGACACAACCTTTCCTTCCTATTAACGGAACATTCGGGAATCCTTCGCCTTTGAGTATGACTTCAGCCCCAAATACTTCTTTATTGGTCCATACCACGTTCTCAGCAGTCAATCCCATTAAACGCTCGGGCCATCCTAGAGAATTGATAGATGTGACAAAAGGGCCTGACTTAGGCATATGACTGGTGAACCACCTGCATAGGAGAGGTACACAGCAAGACACATTCCTTCCTCGTCGCTTTTCATTCTGATAGTGAGTTGAATGGTGGATATCTCCCAGCAAAGTGGGAACTGGGTTTCCCGCAGCCAAAATATAGAAGGCATCTGAATCAACAAAATCAGGAATGTTCGGGAATAACACGATGCCATACACACATACAGCAAGAATGACGTCAAAAACACCCCAGTTACCCTTCTGGGCATACTCTCGAGCCTTCTCCACTAAGACATCCAATGGAAATCCCCATACGTCTCCTCTTCTGATCATTTTCCCAGACAGCTCAGACTCTTTCAAGCACAGGATGGTAGAAAGCTCAGCCAGCTTAGGCTCAGCGTCCGTACGATAAAAAGGCATCTGCTCACGGATCGGGATGTCCAGAAGTGCAGAGTACTCTTCCAGGGTAGGAGCCAAAACAAAGTCGGGAAATACAAAACACCTGAGCTCCGCGTCGTAGAACTGTAACAGAGTATAGATGCCGCTGGTCTCGTAGGCAGATGGCTGATAAACGTAGGTCAGAATCCTCCCATATCTCTTTCTGAAGTCACCCATTCCCCTCTTCTTAGCAATAGCAATCAACTCTAACAATAGACTGATATTCGGCGACGGAAACTTATAGGGCAATACTCTCTTCAGGTTTTCCATGTCTTGCTAGGAACAAACACCAGAACTGGAAGGGAAAATATGTACCTGCAATACACACACGTTAGTTGAATGCAGATGGTAATGCAATGATGCAATATGATAAATAATGCAATCTGCGAACATAGGGGCTATGCTGTAGCCTGAAGAGGACTATCTCTGTGATCAAGAACAGAAAACCAATCACGGTCATCAGAATCTCATGCCACTAACTATCATCTGATACTCAAAATATCAATCCCCTGGTAAGAAAACCATCTGAACCTCTGTATCTGACGAGAATACCATCTGACAATAGCCTCAACCTCAGATAAGAAACCCATCTGACCCAGACAACACACCTGGAGATGAATCAAGAACACCATCTGATAAAGGTACTGAATCATGGTTTCTGAAGGCCAGTTTTCCTGCAATAACCCGGTCCCTCTCACAGGTAGGATAAACCTAATCCACGGACAAAGGTACGGCATCCTATGCGGTCATCAGCGTCACAGACTTTCATGAGTGACGATACGATTCCCAGAAGGAGTGGCATCATCAAGTCATGAAGAGGTCTCACTTAGCTGACTTCCAAATGATCGGTCCCCAGAGTCGACAACCCTCACGTCTGGACTCCCCTCAGATCCTCAGGACCGGAGAGGAGCACCTCTGCAAGAATCTCGTCTGAGCGCAGATTTTCGTAGGGAACTGTGCCTGCTCAGCAGACAAGTTCGTCTACTACTTCTCCGCAACTATATCTAGGTGTGTACTCAAGCCCAGGTCCGGCTTTTCACTCACAGTAACCTCCCTTTGCCCACAGCAGCAATCATGATAATATAATGCTGGAAAATAAATGCGGAAAGGTAAAGGTACAGAAAAGTAAAGTGCAGAAAGGTAAAACACAATATGCACAACACCCAACAAATAAACACCCAAGCGCTAGGATTGACTCGCGTAGGGGATGGGAAACGGTCCCAGCATAAGGGATGGGAAAAGTCCCTAGATGCTATAGATCCCCAGCAGAGTCGCCAGCTGTCGCTACTGCGAAAATCGGCGCCGGCTTGACAGGAGAGTCGCCACCGTGCGTTATTTATCCCTCAGAGCGGGAAAGGAAACGCTCGAAGTAAACCTCGCAAAAGACGGGAAAAGGTATGGTCATCGCAACCAAAACCTGGATTCGGGAGTCGGTTACGCAAGGGGAAGGTATTAGCACCCCTCACGTCCATCGTACTCGATGGGATCCACGCTTGGTGTTTATAGGTAAAAGGGTGTGTTATCTATCTACGCTAATGGCTGGTCTGAAAGGAAAATAAAAAAGGACAGGACTCGACAGAACATACGGTGTTCTGGGCCTACGTATTCCCTCGTGCAATGGGAAAGTCAGAGTCAACGTAGTTCGACTTCCTACGTCTAAACGGGGGAAAGGTTGCTCGCCAGGACATCGCGTCCTGTGCCTACGTACTTCCACACAGTATGGAAGATCAGAGCAAACGTAGTTCGGCTAACTACGGGTAAACAGGGGCTCTCACACAGCAGTGAGAAAACAAACTGGTCTCTAAGGCTCGGGAACCTACAAAATACAATCTGGTCTCAAATGCACCCGGGCAAGAGAAAGGGATAACAATTAGTCGTTAGCGGGAAAGTCTCGATCGCACAGCCGCGAGAGAACTAAAGGTTAGTCGTTAGTGTGCTCGCTAGGATATCGCATCCTATGCCTACATATCTTCGTCTGGTACGAAGAATCAGAGCAGCTGTAGTTCAGCTAACTACGGGTCAAGCTACTCAAAAGCTCCTACAGAAAGGAAAAGGAAACCCTAGAACTATAGCTGAGAAACAGGGGAATCTACCTACTGCTATCACACCTGGTTGACCATCCTAATGTCTATCATAACAACTCCGCAGCGGAGAAGTCAGAGCTCCTAAGGGATCATGGCAACAGGACTGAAATACAAACAAGAAACTGCAAAGTAAATGAATACTGAAAATATGCATGAATGCAACAACTAAACACATAAGGCACAGAGGCCGCAAACCACAAAGGCAAGGGAGCTCAGCTCTACCGAATACCAACAAGCAAAGCCACGCAATAACAAACAAGCAGAAGGAGGACCACCTCAACTTCTCATGCACACAAAGTCTATTTCTAAGATGCACCTATTCAGAACTATCTAGATGAACACCTAAGTCTAATGCAACATAACATCATACAAGTCAAACGACACAAAGAGACTAACCCTGAGCAGGGCCTCCAACAAACCTGAAACAAACTCCTAATCTATCTCTAAACAGAACTCTATACAGCACCCTAAGCAAAGATCTAAGCAACCAATTCTAATCAAAAACCCTAAGCAAGAGGAATCAATCCCAGTCTCCAAGCTTCAGAACAAGCTTACCAGAGAAAAGGAAGCTAAGCAGACAAGCCCATAGTGCTTTCCTCAGGAAAGTACCAGGAGGTTACTACTCAGGAATCGTATCCTATGCGGCTCGACAACTGTGATCAGTTTACATTCCTCCTCAGGAGAAATTAAACTCACATGAAGGCTCCGGCATCACGGGATACTTGGGACAACCTATATGCACTAAGGGAACTAAGTGAACAGACTCATAGGACCTTCCTCAGGAAAGTACTAGGAGGCTGACACTTAGGAATCGTATCCTACGTGGCTCAACAACTATGATCAGTTTACATTCCTCCTCAGGAGAAATTAAACTCACAAGTTGGCTCCAACATCACTGGATACTTGAGAAATCCTAGACAAACTAATGGAACTAAGTGAATAGACCCATAGGACCTTCCTCAGGAAAGTACTAGGAGGCTTCCACTTAGGAATCGTATCCCATGTGGCTCAACAACAGGTGATCAGTTTACATTCCTCCTCAGGAGAAATTAAACTCACAAGTCGGCTCCGACATCATTGGATACTTACGAAAGAGGTGAGAAGCAAGAATGAAAGTCATT
>CAWUDS030002016.1:0-25974 GCA_963859935.3 Lathyrus sativus
ACCAAGTCTTTCCTTGAGCCATTTCAATGCCTTATTTATACATGTTCAAGGTTAAAACCCCATTTTGAGCAACTTTTAAGTTGAACAAAATTTCATTTGAGGTGTCTAAGTTGGTGAAAATGACCTATAACCAAAAATGACCTATAATCATAACTTCCCAAAATACCCTTGACTTGTCAAAGCCATAACTTGAGTTATACAAATCCTATCAAGGACTTCTAGTACTATCTAGAATTCTAAGAGAATAAGGAACAACATTCATGTTGACCAAAATTTCATAGGAATCATCCTTCTTGGGCAAAAGTTTCATGCAAGTTGGGTAACTTTCAAGCTCCAAATTCACATACCTCAGATGACTTGTAACTTGTCAAAGCCATAACTTGAGTTCTACTAGTCCTATCAAGGACTTCTAGTACTCAAATTAAAGCTAAGATCATGCTCTACAACAATCATGTTGGGGTCAAGAAGAGATAACAATCATATCTTGAGTTAAATTTCCTTGAAGACAGGGGTCAAACTAGGGGATTTTACACTGTCAAGTCTTAGAAACCCTAGCTTGAAACTTCTCAAACTCCTCAATCATGATGAGTTAACCTTGGAATCATCCTTATAACATCTTAATGTATCAATCCATGATCACATGGCTCTTGAATTAGGTCTCAACCTTCTTCAAATCATCAGTTGACTTAGGGTTGACCCAGTCAAACCCTAGCTGCACTAATCATGGCTGAGCCTTCTTAATCTTGCACAATGACCTGTCTAGGCCTCAAAGTGATATTCAACACTTCTTATGAGTTCTCTCAAGACCTCAAGTCCATCCCCATGACCTCAGAATCATCTGATGGCTTCCTACAACTCTCAGGTTAGGAGACCTACACACTTGGCTTCAATCACTCTCTCTGAGGATCTTTTAACTTCTCTGACCAGGATATCAACCCTTGAACATATGAATAACCTTCTTACCTAGCCTCACAGTCTTGTACATCTCTTAATTGGTAATCATACCTCTTGATCTCCTGCATATATGTCAATGAAATGCAAATGATAATGCTAATGTGAATGAAATGAAACATAAGCTAGGTAAAGAAAAGTTTGGCAAATTTTGGGGTGCAACAGCTGCCCCTATTCAAACGGCTTGGACCTGACTGGGTGAGAAGCGAATGGCTCTCAAACAATCAAGGTAAAATACGGTTTAATACCAACACACTCGGAAATTTGCCAACTGCGCAAGTACACGGTACTCTGATGGGGACAAATCTTCGGAAACTGAAATGATAGTGGCATGTCAACTAGCTGGAGAGATACTGATCTGAATCTCCGTCAGGATGATTCTCTGATTTATCTGATATCATTG
Source organism: Lathyrus sativus (assembly GCA_963859935.3). Taxonomy (NCBI): domain Eukaryota; kingdom Viridiplantae; phylum Streptophyta; class Magnoliopsida; order Fabales; family Fabaceae; genus Lathyrus; species Lathyrus sativus. Next base: position 1,355 of record CAWUDS030002016.1, read on the forward strand.
CATCCTCAAATCATCGAGGGATCACCGATTGCGCGGTAACTGGTGATTTGCCAACCACGCAGGTAAACGATATTCTGATTCGTAGGAACATCTTCAAAATTGAGCATGACAGTTGCACGGCAACTCTGCTAGGGAATTGGTCACACGGTAATTGGTGAAGGGTCTAATCTCAAATCTCCGTCAGGACGATCATCTGATTTTGCTGTAGATTTTCATCCTTAAGTCATCAAGGGGTCACTGGTTACGCGGTAACTGGTAATGAATGGTCGATTATGCCGTCGGGTACTCTGCGTCATAGCAGAAGAATTCCTTATCGTCGCCTATGGACTTATCATGTCGCTAGGAACGTCGACAACATCTTTGTCGGACTTCATCAGTAAGTCAATAAGGGATCACCGGTTACTCGGTAACTGGTGAATGATGGCTGATTCTGCCGTCAGGAATTCTACGTCAGCGGGAAGAGCTGCTTCGGCCTCGCAGTCAGACTTCATCAGTAAGTCCTGAAATGGGATCTTTAGTCATTCATGGGTCAATAGGGATATACAATCTTCTGTCGTTAGGCACTCCGCGTCAGCTGAGATAACAACTTCGGCATTGCAGTTGGACTTCCTCAGTAAGTCAGGGAATTTGGCACTACTGCCAGACTTCAATCATCAAGTCCTCAAGGACAGTTTCAACTTCTACGTTTAAAACCTGCTGGGGATGACACATCTCTGTTGGGGATTCTGGAGAACTATCAAGTAACTCTGCTTCGGGGATCCAGAAATCATTTTGGGTGAATCAACTCTGCTGAGGACTTCAAGAATCATATTGGACAAATAACTCCGCCAGAGATTTCCAGAATCATCCTGAACCAATAACTCTGCTGGAGATTTCAGGAATCATCCTGAGCAAACACTCTGCCGGGAACTCTAAGCATCAACTTGAGCAACCAACTCTTGCGACTTCACTAGGATTTTAAGAATCATCTTAAGCACACAACTTCGCTGGGGAATTCAAGAATCATCTTAAGCAAACCATTCTGCATAGGAACACCTGCAAAACAAGAACGGTAACGACCTAGCTCATGTTTCATATGCATATGTTTGACAATTGCGTAATGCTCCACACGGTGGAAATGCTACGCATTTATGGTAGATGCTATGCAATCATGCAAAATGCTATGACCCCATCAGCAAAATAAATGCTGAAGGGAAAATCCTCCTGTCAAAGAGAAAGAACCACTCTGGTAGGGAGAAGGAATCATCCTGCCGAGGAGAAGAAGTCACACCAATCTCAATTGGACAAAACCTGGGGAAACGAACTTCAGTCGACTGCTGCAAGGGATAAAGTCCTACGAGAACTGGGACCTGCTCGGCTGGGCATACGAACCACAACTGCTGAGGGAAACGATGTCAATCGCAGAAATAAACTGCACGGCCTTCGCGGCAAGGCTTTCCAAGAGATAACGACTATGGTGGGGAAATACAGCATCAGCTATTCAACACTCTACTGGGGAAAACCAATCATGGCCCGCACGGCTTCCAAGGACTCGGCTCTCTTGGGAAACTGCAAACTCGGCTGAGGTAGAAGAAATCGTCCTACTTACTGGGGGAGAGTACAACTCTGTGGGGAATTTCAATTCCGCTGGAGACTTCAGTTTGCGCTATCGAAGGCTGAACACTTGCGAGTATTCTTCTACGAAACTGCACTTTGACCCAGTGCTGGGGAAATAAATGCACACTTCGATGTATGACTCAGCTGGGGAGATGATGTTCCTTCAGGATACATCTGATTGGGGAGATTCTATCTCTGCTTGGGAAGACATATCAATGCTCTTGGTCCCATGTTCAGACTCCGTGGGGAGATGCTACTACACTCGCTTGGGAAGGAGGAATCATCCTGCTTGGGGATGCATGCGGCATACTGCCTGAAATATGCTATACCTGCAACAACATAAACAAACAGACAAGATACCCTTCTCAAAGAGACCTATCGAGGTTATCATCTTGTGACAATGTTCAAGTAATTCATTGTTTCAACAATCAGCGGCCTAGCCCAGTAAGTTTATGTATGCGTATTTTATCAAAAACATCAGCGTTCTTTTTCGCAAACAAAACAGATACATGCTAAACAAACAAACATAATTGTTGAATAGTATATATTTTATTGATGACGAACCCCTGGATGGGTGAAAATGTTTTACAACAGATGCAAGCTCCTGGAATGAGGAAGTTGCGTAATTATAAAAGCATAAATATACATCAGTACATACACAGATGTCGGCAATGCAGCGTAGACGAACACCATGAGTTGATCCCTCTATGACCCACTCGACTTCGATACTTCTCTGACGCTTCAGCTTCAGAAGAGATTGATTCAGATAAACGACCCTCAGGTCATCCAAACCACTAAACAATGAAAGTCCATACGCAGAACGCAGTCATTTGCTTTTTCAAATCCCTAACTTTTTCCTGAATCGCCCTTCCGGGTTTTCGATTCACCGGGATACCCTTTTTTGCCAAAGTCGCCCTTCCAGGTTTTCAACTTTGCGGGTGCACATTCTTTTCATTTATATCCCTAATTTTTGCCCGAACCCTTTTCCTTTTTTATGGTTCGCCGGGATGCCCCATTTTTGCCTGGATATTCTTTTTCTTTCCAGCGGGTCATTTTTTAAGAAAGTATATTTTAATTGTGTCCGCGTTCACCGGGGATGCAAAGTCTTCGCCATCCATCGTGGATAACAATAAGGCTCCTCCCGAGAAGACCTTGCCAACAACGTACGATCCTTCGTAATTGGGCGTCCACTTGCCCCGGTGGTCGGAGTGTGGAGGAATAATCTTCTTCAGGACGGGATCACCCGTCTGAAAGCTTCTAGGACGCACCCTCTTATCGTAGGCTTTCTTCATTCAGCTTTGGTACAGACGACCGTATGCAATCGATTTTAACCTCTTCTTGTCCATCAGGCTGAGTTGGTTTAGTCGGTTCTTAATCCATTATGCCTCATCGAGTTTTACATCAACCAAAACTCGTAAAGAAGGGATCTCAACTTCTAACAGTAGGACAGCTTCCATACCGTACACCAGTGAGAAAGGAGTTGCCCCGGTTGATGTATGTACCGTTGTACGATAACCATGCAGTGCAAATGGCAACAGCTCGTGCCAATCCTTATAGGTCACAACCATCTTCTGTACAATCTTCTTAATGTTCTTATTGGCCGCTTCAACGGCGCCATTCATCTTCGGCCGGTAAGGAGATGAGTTGTGGTGTTCAATCTTGAAACTTTGGCACAACTCCTTCATCATCTTGTTATTCAGATTCAAACCATTATCAGTAATGATTCGCTCGGGAATTCCGTAACGACAGATGATGTCCCTCTTTATGAATTTAGTGACCATTTGCTTGGTCACATTAGCATACGACGCTGCCTCCACCCACTTGGTGAAGTAGTCAATGGCTACTAAAATGAAGCGATGACCGTTAGATGTAGTGGGCTCGGGCTTGCCTATCATGTCGATGCCCCACATGGAGAACAGCCACGGGGAGGACATGACATTCAACGGGCACGGCGGTACATGAATCTTATCAGCATAAATCTGGCATTTATGACATCTCTTCGCGAATTTGAATCAGTCAAACTCCATTGTCAGCCAGTAATATCCCGCTCTCAGGATCTTTCTTGTCATGGCATGCCCGCCGGCGTGCGTACCAAATGTGCCTTCATGGACTTCTTCCATGAGCATACTTGCTTCTTTCTCATCTACACATCTGAGTAGCACGAGATCGTGGTTTCTTTTATATAAAACTCCATCAGGATTGAGATAAAAATTTCCAGACAGCCTCCTCAGAGTCTTCTTATCCTGGGTCGACGCTCCCGCTGGATACTCCTTAGTCATAAGGAAAGTCTGGATATCATGGAACCATGGCTTGCCATCGGAGGCTTCCTCGATCGCAAAGACGAATGCAGGTCTATCAAGACGAGAAAGGACAATTCTTGGAGCTTCATTCCAAAAATTGACTTTATACATCGAAGCCAACGTGGCTAAGGCATCAGCCATCTGATTTTCAGCTCTGGGCACATGATGGAGTTCCACTCGATCAAAGAACGGAAGCAGCCTTCTGGCATAATTCATGTATGGCACCAAATTCGATTGACGAGTCTCCCACTCCCCTTTAATCTGGTTAATCACAAATGCCGAGTCACCATATACATCTAGGTTCTTGATTCTCAAATCAATTGCTTCTTCTAGACCCATGATGCATGCTTCGTACTCTGCTTCGTTATTGGTGACCGGAAATGTCAGTCTAGCAGTGAACGGGATGTGGGATCCATGGGGAGTCGTGATGATTACCCCAATGCCACTTCCGTAAGAATTAACCGCCCCGTCAAATATCAATTTCCATTGGGATTTTCTGTCTGGACCCTCGTCGGGCAACGGTTCATCACAATCCTTCACCTTGAGAAACATGATGTCCTCATCAGGGAATTCAAATTTCATCGGCTGATAACCTTCGATCGGCTGTTCGGAAAGGTATTCAGACAATACGCTTCCCTTGATGGCCTTCTGGGAAAAGTACTGAATGTCATATTCCGTCAACACCATTTGCCATCTGGCAATCCTGCCCGAAAGCACTTACTTCTCGAAGATGTACTTGGTCGGATCCATCTTCGAAATCAGCATGGTTGTGTGATTGAGCATGTACTGTCGTAAACGTTTGGCAGCCCAGGCGAGTGCACAACACGTTTTCTCCAGCATTGAGTAACGGGATTCACAGTCTGTGAACTTTTTACTTAAATAGTAAATGGCATGCTCCTTTCTGCCCGTCTCGTCGTGCTGACCGAGAACACAGCCCATACTATTCTCAAGAACTGTCAAGTACATGATTAAAGGTCTTCCGGCCACTGGGGGTATCAAGATGGGAGGTTCCTGTAGATACTTCTTTATCTTATCAAACGCCTTCTGGCAATCCTCGTTCCAGATAATCGCCTGATCTTTCTTTAGCAGTTTGAACATCGGTTCACACGTGGCCGTGAGCTGAGAAATAAACCTTGCAATGTAGTTTATTCTGCCCAGGAAACCACAAACTTCTTTTTTGGTTTTTGGCGCTGGCATTTCTTGTATTGCTTTTATCTTCGTAGGATCAACCTCGATGCCTCTTTCACTCACGATAAATCCCAGTAGTTTTCCAGACCGTACTCCGAAAGTACACTTGTTAGGATTCAGCCTCAACCTGAACTTCCTAAGCCTCTCAAAAAGCTTCAGCAAATTGACCAGATGTCCCTCCTCCGTTTGGGACTTCGCAATCATGTCATCAACATAAACTTTAATCTCATGATGAATCATATCATGAAACAAAGTAACCATTGCTCGTTGGTAAGTGGCCCCTGCGTTCTTTAGACCGGAAGGCATTACCTTGTAGCAGAATGTTCCCCAAGGCGTAATAAACGTAGTTTTCTCCATGTCCTCTGGCGCCATCTTGATCTGATTGTAGCTGGAGAAGCCATCCATGAATGAAAACATGGAGAACTGAGCTGTATTGTCGACCAACACATCAATATGAGGGAGCGGGAAATCATCTTTAGGGCTCGCCCTATTCAAATCCCGATAATCGACGCACATTCGTACCTTACCGTCCTTCTTCGGTACAGGCACTATGTTGGCAACCCACGGAGGGTAAGTAGTGACCGCTAAGAAGCCAACATCAAGCTGTTTCTGCACTTCTTCTTTGATCTTAACGGCCATGTCTGGTCACGTCCTCCTAAGCTTCTTCTTAATGGGAGGACAATCTTTTCGCAGCGGCAAGTGACGGACCACGATATCTGTATCAAGTCCGGGCATATCTTCGTATGACCAAGCAAAAATGTCACTATACTCTCTCAGCATCTCGCCCAGTCTCTGCTTGACATCACTCTGCAACGCAGCCCCTATCCTGATGTTCCTGATCAATTCTTCAGAACCCAGATTCACAATCTCAATCTCTTCCTCGTGCGGAAGAATAACTTTCTCTTCTTGTTTCAACAAGCGGACCAACTCTTCGGGAAGGTCTTCGTCTTCATCAATCTCTTCTTCGGCTTGATAGATCGGGCAATCGAAATCTAAGTGAGTTGTAGAAGGTCCAGAGTCGATGTCATCTGCTATGTGGATTCTGCAAAATCAAGGGTTAAACTTAAAACAAGGATATGCAGGTTAGCACAAACCCTATTCCCATTTTATTATTTTTCAAAACAAATATAAAACAGGAATAACAGAGATCACAACATTTGAATACAAAGAAAAACGCCTTTTTATTTATTGGTAAAATGCATGTACATAATCAAACAAGGCCCTGACAATAAAACCACTATGATCCGGGTAGGACATAGGGTTGTACAACGATTGGAGAAAGTAAGTCATTAGTCTTTGTCTGTCACTTGGATGGTATCCCTGATGGACCAGTTGTCGAGGCTCTGGCCTGGTTTGCTTGGCTGGATCCAAGAATATAGGTCGCAATCGCTGTCCTCGCCGTCTTCAGACATTGCGTTGACACTTTCAAATATCACCCCGCCACTGGTAAACTGGATTGGCCCTTTACCTCGCGACGCACTGTGAGAAGAGGAGGCTTCAGCCGTAGGAGAGTATCCTAACCCAAACTTGTCTTTCTTGTTAGGTATTTCCAGAATTTGCCCCCAGCCTGGGGTAGATCCGGCTTGAACAATGGCCCGGGCTTCCTTGAAGGAAGAGAGAGTCATCTCTGGTTTCTCAGTCATTACTAGAGCCACGTCCTTGACCTTAACGGCTTCGAACGCCTGACATAGGGTTTCTTGGATTTCCCCATCCATCTCAACATATTTGAAGGACGACAAATGGCTCACCATTATATCTTCCTCGCCATAAACAGTTACAATGCTGCCCCCTACAGCATACTTGAGTTTCTGGTGCAACGTGGAGGTCATGGAACCAGCAGAATGGATCCATGGTCGGCCTAAAAGACAATTGTAGGCTGGCATGATGTCCATAATATAGAAGACTGCGTCGAAAGTTTCCAGCCCCACTTGGATTGGCAACGTTACCTCTCCAAAGACATGACGCTTGGTTCCATCGAAAGCCTTCACAACCAGATCACTGGGTGTGCAAATCAATCCTCGAGTATCTAACTTCATCAATGCCTTCTTCGGAAGAACATTGAGCGATGACCCAGTGTCCACCAACACGTGAGCCATAACCGTTCCCCTACACTCTATCGAGATGTGCAGGGCGCTGTTGTGGTTTCTTCCCTTCGGCGTCAGCTCCAGGTCAGTGAACCCTAACCCGTTTCCAGCATTTATGTGGGCTACTACCCCTTCCAACTGGTTGACCGAGATTTCCTGCGGTACATACGTGGCATTCAAAACCTTTAATAGCGCATTGCGATGTAACTCCGAACACAACAACAAATTCAGGATGGAAATTTTCGAGGGCGTTTGATGGAGGTGATCCACGATCTTGTAATCACTCTTCTTGATCAACCTCATGAACTCTTCAGCGTCCTTTACAAGTAAGTCCTTCTCTACCCCACGAGGGGTTTCCTCAACGACTTTACTCTTTCCCTTATCAGTTTCCTCAGCTTTGTTTGCTTTGTCCGCCACAACCTCGGGTGGAGCAAATACTCTTCCGCTTCGCGTGATTCCGCCAATCCCCACTAGGTTATCCACAGACCGCCCAGATGGTTCTAGTTCCAACTTTTGTCCGTTACAGTAGACGTCTGCCCCATAGTGCCATGGGACAACATTGTTGCTTTCAAAAGGTATCGACCCGGCCTTCGTGATGGTAATTATGGGCGGCCTGAGTGCAGAGATGGTTATCATCTTGCAAGGGATGGTGATGGTGCCAACCTCATCATCTTGCTTCAGCATTACCTCTCCAGATCCACATTCGGCCCTTCGGCTAAACTGCAAGATTCCTTCGGTCATCAGACTCTGAATCCCCACTATCAACTGTTCACATCTATCAGGATGAGTCGCACAACCCATACATAATTCTCCATAGCCCGGAAAGAAGCCTCTCTTCATCAGCTTGGCTTTAACGAAGCTAAGCGGTGTCTTCAGATCCTTGACATCAGTCAACACATCCAAGTTCTCGTCTTCAATAATGGCATTCACCCCACCTCCCCTATGATTCGGCATGGGGTTCTTTGTGACATTCAGCACATTATCTGAGAAATTGATGATCTTAGCATCCACCATATCTTGCACCTTGTGCTTGAAGGCTTTGCAGTTTTCTATCGTGTGGCCGGGTGCCCCTGAGTGAAAATCACATGTTGCATTCACATCATAACCCTGCAGAGGTGCCCATGTCAAGGGAGCCAGGGTTCTCTTCTGGACTAACTGTAACTAAAGCAGAGTTTGTAATAGCTGAGCATAAGACATGGGTGGTGTCTTGAGGTGACGACTTGACAGACGTGCCCGGTTCTGATACTTTATGTACCTTTGCTGATTTGGCTGCTGCTGCTGCAGCTGCTACTGTGGCTGGGGTTGTTGGACAGCAGGGATGGTTATGCTAGCCTCCTGCTGGCGCTGGCCCTTACCTTTCCTTCGAGTGTTGGACATGGAGCTCGTTTCTCCTTCACGCCTTTTGCTACCATATGGTTTCTTTCCTCCTCCAGCTGAGGACAGATCAACACCCTGAATTTTTCCCAATTTGATCCCATTTTCAACGTGCTCGCCAGTAATGATGAGATCTGAGAAACTTCCTGACATACCGCTGACCAATTTCTTGTAATAAACCCCCGGGAGGGTGGCTACAAACATTTCAACAAGCTCTCGTTCAACCATCGGCGGCTGAACTCTAGCTGCTAATTCACGCCATCGCTGGGCGTATTCTTTGAACCCCTCGTTGTTCCTCTGTGACAAGTTCTACAGCTGAACCGGTTCAGAGCCAAGTCACTGTTATACTGATAATGGTGCACAAAGGCCTCAGCAAGTTCCTTCCACGTGCACATACTGGTGGGTTCCAAACTCATGTACCATTCCAAGGATGGCCCAGACAAGCTATCCTGAAAGAAGTGCATCAGCAGCTTCTCGTCTTCAGAGTGAGCGGACATCTTTCGGTAGTATGACCTTAAGTGGACGCGAGGGCAAGTGGTGCCCTTGTACTTCTCAAAGTCGGGTACCTTGAATTTGGTAGGCACCTTGAAATCAGAAATCAATCCCAATTTAGACATGTCGACACCCATAGTGTTCAGGTTCTCGAAATTCCTCATTTTGTCCTCGAGTGCCTTAAACCTTAGACGTGCTTCAGCAGTCAGTTCTCCTTCAGCACTCCTCTGTGAGAACAAATCTTCTTGACGATCTTCTAGCCATGGCTGAGGCCCATACAGATTTCCAGCACCTGTGTTGCCGTTGCCCAGTCCGACATTGCCATTAGCTTCAAAATTTCCATTACCGACGCCAGTCATATTACCATTGAGCCCGATGTTAGTGATCACATTACCGTTACCACTTCCATTCCCCCCCGGTCACGGGGATGCCATTCTGAGGAGTTTCAACAGGTGGAGGGGTTGGAACGCTCCCACCATGAAGTACACCATTGCTGTCAAACCTTGAGATTAGAGGCTGGACCAATGTTCTGAGCTGGTCTTGGCCGTTGGCAACCACTTGCATGAGCTCTATGAAGCGGTCCATCCTCTCTCGGAGTTCTTGGAAATCAGTCTGCACTTGTTCCATTTCTCTAGCTTGATTCGCTTTGGTCGGATAGCGGTGGATCGGTCTTCGATCAATCCTGGAACAACCTGCATACACAAAGGGTTAGAAAGACAAAACGACAAGGTGCTCGTTGTTGCACCCCAAAATTTGACCAACTTCTCTTTACCTAGCTCATGTTTCATTTCATTCACATCAGCATTATCATTTGCATTTCATTGATAGGTATGCAGGAGATCAAGAGGTATGAGTACCAATCAAGAGCTATACAAGACTATGAAGCTATCTAGGAAGGTTATTCAGGTGCTCAAGGGTTGATATCCTTGTTAGAGAAGTTAAAAGATCCTCAGAGAGAATGGTTGAAACTAAGAATGTGTGCCTCCTAACTTGAGAGTTGTAGAGAGTCCTCAGATGATTCTGAAGCCATGAAGTTGGACTTGAGGTCTTGAGAGAGCTCATGAGAAGTGTTGAAGAGAACTTTGAAGCCTAGACAGGTCATTGTGCAAAATTAAGAAGACTCAGCCATGAGTGGTGTAATTAGGGTTTGACTGGGTCAACCCTAGGTCAACTGATGATTTGAACAAGGTTGAGACCTAAGTCAAGAGCCATTTGATCATGTATTGATGCGTTGAGATGTTATAAGGATGATTCCAAGGTCAACTCATCATGATTGAAGAGTTTGAGAAGTTTCAAGCTAGGGTTTCTAAGGCTTGACAGTGTAAAATCCCCTAGTTTGACCCCTATCTTCAAGGCAGTTTAGCTCAAGATGTGATTGCCATCTCATCTTGCCCCCAACATGAATGTTGTAGAGATTGTTCTTAGATTTAATTTGAGTACTAGAAGTCCTTGATAGGATTTGTAGAACTCAAGTTATGACTTTGACAAGTTACAGGTCATCTGAGGTATGTGAATCTGGAGCCTTGAAAGTTACCCAACTTGCATCAAACCTTTGCCCAAGAAGGATGATTCCTATGAACTTTTGGTCAACATGAATGTTGTTCCTTATCTTCTTAGCTTTCTAGAGAGTACTATAAGTCCTTGATAGGATTTGTAGAACTCAAGTTATGGCTTTGACAAGTCAAGGGTATTTTGGTCATTTGGAGGTTACAGGTCATTTCAAGTATAAGGCCATAACTCCTATATCCAAGCTTCAAATGGAAAAATCTTCAACATCAAACTTGTTCAAAATGATGTTGTAAGGCTAGTAAGGAGGTCATTAGATGTTTGTAAATGCTTGTAGCTCAAAGTTTCAAAAATGACCTAAAATAAGGGCATAAGTTAAATAAGTCAAAGTTGGAAATTGATATTTTCAACCTACACATCCAAACCATGGCATGTAATATATCATTTTGACTCTAGAAAACATTTTAAAGACAATGGTTTAGCCACATTTTTGATTTGAGGTCTAAATCATGGACTTGCTTTGAAAAACACTTGCTTGCATATTAAGTAACACATGCATAACTCAAAATTAAGGCATGAACAAGGAACTTGGCAAGCTAAACACCTCTAATATCTCACTAGGGGAGAAATTAAGAGTGAATGGGATGAATGCCAAGCTGTTTGCAAGGGTTGTACATGTCATGATAAGTGATTCAAAATCTCATGACATGAGAAGTGTAAAATCTCATTGGAAGGATCTAGAGGGTTCTAGATCATCCAAACTCCATCTATATATTGAGTAGAATGGATCCATGGCAAAGGTTGGTGATCATTGAAGGTTTGAGCATAGTTTGAGATTGAGTTTTCATAGTTTGCAAGTGCATTCGGTTTCATCAAATTCCTCCATTTCCTTCCATTTTCTTGATTGGTTCTTCTTCCATAAGTATCAAGGATTGATTCCAGATCATTTCCAAGAGGAATTGGGGGCTAGATCGTGTGGGAACAAGTGATTTTCAGCACCTGCAACTCATCATCGTGTTTCAAGATTGAAGCACTTTCCATTGAATCTTTTGCATACAGAAGCAAGGAGGAGGTTCAGTGATCGTGTCCAGAAGATTTGAGAGCTTGAAGTGAAGATTTGGTACATCTGTTATTCATGAATTTCCAGGTTGGTAATCTTCTTCCTACAACTCGATTTAGGTAGAATTAGGTTGAATTAAGGTGCTAGATTAGTTGTAGAATGGCCTAGGATGGATTTCAGATGGTTAATTGTTGAATTAGAGATAAATTAAGTGAATCACCATTTTCGGTTGAGATTGGGAGATGATGATTCTTGAGGTTTCAGAAGAAACTAATGGTATGATTGAGTTCGTGGCAAGATTTGGAGTGTGTTTCATGTTTTGACCTCTTGGATTGGAGGCCTCTAGGAAGAACTAGGGTTGAAGGGGACGATCGGAGCTCCATCGGCGGTGGCCAGAGCTGGTCGCGAAGCTCAGACGTTTGAAATGGAGAAGATGAAGTTCTCACCATTGGATGATGGATTGACCATTGACTGGGAGAAGATCCAAGGGCCACGTTTTAATTCTGAGTTGTGAAGGGTTTCTGAAGGAAACGCTGCGTTTCATTAATTCAGGCGTTTGGGCTTAGTGAAATAAATGTTATCCACACCCCCCAGCAAGCCCAACCCATGTTTTTAACTGAATCTGACTGCTATCTACACCGTGTGTTTGGTTATTTTTATTTGATTTTCATTTAATTTCCATTTAATTCATGGTTTTTGTAAAATTCATAATAAATTGAATATTAATCCAATCAAACCCATTCGCTTTGCATATTAATCATGATTGAGTCTATTATTTTTTAGAGAAAAAATATTTTCATTTCATGTATTTTATGATTTAATTGGAATTTTGTATTTTAATTGATATTAAAATGTTTATGTTTGATGCATATTTTTGTAGAATTTTGTTTGATCTCATGGTGATGATTCTTGGTCTAATTTTTTGTGTGTGATTAGGTTAGACATGTATGATCCCATAGTATTTTTCTCACATTTTTGTGATGAAAATAGGGGTGCTTTCTAGATTGATGTTTAGATGCTTCCTTTTTAGGGTTTTAGGTTGATGCCTTGTGATGTAGGATTTAGCTCTAGGTCCAATGTGATGGTTTGGTCTTTGAAACTAATGTGATAGAGTCATGATTGACCTAGGTTCCCATAGTAATTTTTTTAGGATTTTACAATTGATTTTATTATTTTAGTTAGGACTAACTTTAGTACTAGGTTTTAGGTGATCCTAATTTACTAATTCAACTAGATTAACTTCCCTAGTTCCCTTAGATTAGGGTTTGTGCTTGGTTTGCCTTTGGTTGAGATTGAAGACAAGTTGAAGACAAGGTGAGGATGCTTGAAGTTGCTTGAAGTTGCTTGGAGCTTTGGATTTGTTGGTGCCTGAAGGTGTCTGATGAAGATTAGGAGATAGGACATAGGGAGAGCCTTGTAGTTAGAATGATTTCTTTCTCAAACATGGAAAGCATCTTGTGCTTCCATTCCTCCCAATGACTAAAAGTCCTTCTCAGATATTCACATCCCTCCTTTGGAAGGATGAGTGGCTTTATCTGGGAAGTAGAACTTTGAGGGAACCAGTCTCTCATAATGATGAACCCTTACAGGCTTCCTTTGGTTGTCAGTAAGCTGTTTATCATTTCCACTCATTCTGTTAAATCAATTGTCTTCTGGTTTGAGTATCTTGAGAGATGTTGGGCTTGAGTTTGAAGATGAGGACTTCATTGAAGAGTGTGGAAGAGGATGATTCCTTGAGCATTGCCATTGCAGCTGAAGCTTGAAGAGCAAGAAGAACAGGTTGATACTTGAAGACCCAATCGAGGTTGAGTGAAGAGCTGAGGCTTGAAGATTGCAGGATGAAGTTGACACTTCTAGGTGATTGAAGACTACTCTGAGAAGCTGAAGCTTGTAAGAGGAGAAGACCAAGTTGAGACTGGTAAAGCAAAGAAAGCTGAAGCTTGAAGACTAAGTTGATACTTATGAAGAGGATTCAATTGAGATTGAGTGTAGAGCTGAAGCTTGGAGAAGAGAGAATAAGTGGATACTTATGTTGATGGATTGAAACCTGGAGAAGCAAATTGATATTTGTCATGAAAGATGATAGCCTTGAAGGGTAATTGAAGTCTGAAGACTGGATTGCTGTTAGAAGAGCTGAAGCTCGGAATGAGATTGAAAGTAGGAAGCTGTTGATCTGTTGCTTTCTTGTCTGTTTTCTGTTCTGTATTGCTGATGTGCCTTGTTTGACTTGCTTAATGCATTAGAATAAGTTCATATCTAGACTGACTTTAATCTAGGAGCATGACTGCACTAGAGGTTGAGTTGCTCCCTCTGCTTGTATTGTTACTGTATGGCTTTGCTTGCGTGTATTCGGTAGAGCCCAGCTCCCTTGCCCATGTGGTTTAGTTTGCTTGATAGCATGTTTTATTTTTCTCCTGTATGATTGCAGTTTACTGTATTTTGCTTGATAGCATTTTGTTATTTCCTCAGTATGATTACTGTATGATTGCAGCTATTCATATCTGGCTTGAGGTTGAGATGAGCTTGTGGAGGCTGCTGCCCCACACACACTTCCTCCCTCACTTGCATTGCATGCATTTTACAGTCGTTTACTGTATATCTGTTTACTGTTTAAGCTGATGCTTTATTTGTTTCTGTTTACCATTGATATGATCCCTTAGGAGTCTCACTTCCTTTGATAAGGAAGTGATGGTAGAACTTTAGGTTGAAACCTATGCATGACAATTTCTAGGAGTTCCCTGTTTCAAACCTCAACCATAGGATGAATCCTTGGCATGTCAACAGTAGGACTTGATAGTCTCCCTTTAGTTGAGCCTGTTCTCTTCTCATCTCAAAACAGCTTAAGATACAGTAATCATGAATGATTTCTTTCGTACGTTACGATCCTTAAGCTATTTGAGAAAGGATTGTTGGAGAGTTCCTTTTCAACAGTCTGGATGTTCAGTATGGCACCCTTTGGGTGACATGCGACGCATTCACTCTAAGGTCATAGTCTTTAGTGCAATTGAAATTGCAAACACAATAAAAAACACTTCTTTCGTAAAAGACAGAAAACAAACATCAAACCTTTTTGCCCCGTGGGCCCATAATTCAAAGGAAGCTTTTCTGAAGAAAAAAGTATCGTTAAACTTCAGCGCCACCGCAAACAGGCTTTGTCCCTAACTGCTGGAACTGCTGTTTAACCTTACTCGATAAAACAGATGAATCTGAACCCCCGTAATCCGTATTATCCCGAACTACGTAAGCTCTGATCTCTCATACCTGTTGAGAGTACGTAGGCACAATACTGATGTATTGGCGAGCCACCTTCCCCGTAACCCATAGTTAGTCGAACTACGTTGACTCTGATTTCTCATTCTCTGATGAGAATACGTAGGCATAAAGTGCGACGCTTTGCCGAGTCACTTTCTTTTCTGTTTAAGCCAGCCTTGATAGGTAGATAGATAAACCAACTCGTCCAGTAAACACAACAAGCGTGGATCCCATCGAGTACGATGAACGTGAGGGGTGCTAATACCTTCCCCTTGCGTAACCGACTCCCGAACCCAGACAATGGTTGCGATGACCTTGTCTTATACCTTTTTCGTCAGGTTTTTCCGATCGTTTCCTTTCCCGTTCCGAAGGATAAATAACGAAAGGTGGCGACTCTTCTGTTTTGCCGGCACCTTATTTTCACGGAAGCGACAGCTGGCGACTCTGCTGGGGACTTGATAGTTTCCTGGGATCCAACGTCCCGTATGCGAGTCAGTTTGGGGATCCAACGTCCCCTGCGAGAGTCAATCCTAGCGCTTGTATGATTACTTGTTGGGTTGTGTTTATTTATCGCATTTTTATTTCCTGCACTTTATTTTTCAGTATGATATGATTATCTGTACTGTTGTGGGAGGGGCATTCTGATGAGTGAGAAGCCAGACCCAGGCTTGAGTGAACATAGCATTAGTTATGGAAATTAGTGGGCGCGTGCTTGCTTGGCAGGCACTAGTGTCTCATGAAATCCACGCTCAGACGAGGTTCTCCCGGTTGGCTTCTTTTTCAACCCTTTGGGTTGAGGGGGTTGTTGGTTTGGAGGATTGTCGACTCTGGGGACCGATCATTTGTGATTCAGCCGAGTGAGGCCGCTTCATGAGCTGGTGATGCCACACCTTCTGGGTATCGTATCACCCCTTTTGAATGTCTGTGACGCTGATGAACGCATAGGATGCCGAACTTGAGTCAGTTTAGGTCCATACCTGTGAGCAGGGTTGGGTTTATTGCAGGAAACTTTGACCTTCAGACTACCTGGTTTTCTTGATAGTGAATCAGTTTTGTTGGTACCAGAGGTTCTCATCATCAGATATGATTGTTCTTGACAGAGCAGAGTTTTGGTCCTGTATCAGAGGATCTCATCAGCAGATGTATGGTTGTTCTTGACAGAGCATATTTTTTGGTCCTGTATCAGAGGTCCTTATTATCAGATGTGTGTTCTTGACAGAACAAATTTTTGGTCCTGTATCAGAGGTCCTTATTATCAGATGTGTGTTCTTGATAGAATAGATTTTTTGGTCCTGTATCAGAGGTCCTTATTATCAGATGTTTGTTCTTGACAGAGCAGATTTATGGTCCTATGTGTGTGTGTTCTTGACAGAGCAGATTTGTGGTCCGATACCAGGGTTTTCTTCTTATCAAAGAAAGTGGTTGTTCTTGATAGAGCAGGATTATGGTTTTGTTGATGCAGAATCTCCACAACACAATTGCCTTGATCTCCTGCTGCATGATTGCATTTTACATCGCTTTGCATACTCATTTGCATTTCATTAACG
Source organism: Lathyrus sativus (assembly GCA_963859935.3). Lineage (NCBI taxonomy): Eukaryota > Viridiplantae > Streptophyta > Magnoliopsida > Fabales > Fabaceae > Lathyrus > Lathyrus sativus. Next base: position 17,754 of record CAWUDS030002016.1, read on the forward strand.
TGTGTCTGTGTTCCAGGTACAGTTTTCCCCGATCCAGGATTTCTTGCCTCCTATTGTATTGTTATGGGTTCTCTGAGGAAGACCGTGGCTTACAAGCTCCATTCCCCTGATGTGGTTCAGCTGACTGGTTTGATTGCTTTAGCAGATGATTCTGTGAGAGATGAGTTCATAAAATCTTACGGCAAATTGCTCAGTTTGGTTCGTAAACCTTCCGCGTTCGAGTTGAATGGGTTGCATGCTCTGCTGCAGTTCTACGATCCTCCGTTGAGATGCTTTACTTTCCAGGATTTTGTTCTCGCACCCACGCTGGAGGAAAATGTTGATTTGTTAGGTGTGCCTATCAAGAGGCAGATGCCTTTTGTTCATATGGATGCTGAGCCTGATCTGGCTAGTCTAGCTCCTTCACTTCATCTGGATGCCTCCGAGTTGGTATTCTCTAGTTGGAACAAGGTTCCTGGTTTCTCCTTGCAGTTCTTAGTGGGAAAGGCTCAGCAGTGCACCAAAGACGGATGTTGGATCGTGTTCAATGCCATTCTCGCCCTGTGCATATATGGCATCATTCTATTCCCCAATATGCCCGACTTTGTGGACTTCGACGCCTTCCACATCTTTGCTTCAGGGAATCCAGTCCCTACCTTGATAGGAGACATCTACCATTCCATCCACTACAAAAACGAGAACAGGGGGGTAAGAATGTCTCGTGCTGTGTGCCCTTGCTTTATAAATGGCTTGATATTCATCTACCCAAGAGGGGTCCCTTTGTTTCGTTTGCAGCCACAGCTGAGTGGTCCGAGCGTTTGATGAGTCTATCGACAGAGGATATTGACTGGTTTGACAGAGATAGGTTGGGTACCGAGATTATCTTCAGCTGCAGTGGGTTTCCGAACATGCCTTTGATAGGCAGGAAGGGTTGTATAAACTATAATCCGTCTCTGCTGGTCCGACAGTTTTCTTACGCTTTGAGAGCTCCGCCGAAGGATGAAGAGGTACAGGAATCTTTGTACCTCACTGGTCTTCTAGAAGGGGATGTGTTATCTAAGCTTCAGCGCGCTTGGAATGGTATTTGTAAGCGGGGAAAGCCGTTGTTGGGGAAAAGTAATAACTAAGCCTACGCCCCGTATGTGATGTGGGTCAGAGCCAGAGCAGATGCTATAGGGATGCTGTTTCTTCCTGCCAAGCCAGAAAGCCCTCCAGTGATTGAAGAGCCCACCACCGTGCCCATTCAGCAACATAATCAGGTGTTAGCTGAGCGAGATGAATTGAAGCGGGCAAATGAAGAACTGGAGAAAGAATTGGCTCAGCTCTGAAGCGAGAGAAACGAAGCCGTTCATTCCTTCAAAAGGCAAACAGAGCTGGTGAACCGGCTGGGGACAGACCTGACTAAGAAGATAGCCGAGCGTGAGCGCATGGGTCAAGACTTCAAAGCTGTCAACGACGTACTGGCTACGAAGAAGCAGCACTTGGACGAAGCGTATCGGAGGATATCCAAGTTTAACCAGCACTGGAAGGCTTCCCTAGCCACCAGGAAAGAGCGGGAGGATAAGCTGATGCAACAGATCTCCAAGCTGAAAGCCCAGGTGAAGGCTAGTGAGAAGAGGTTTGATGAAGAAACCGCACGCAGATACGTCGCCGAAGGCCAGCTCAACAGAGCTCTCGCTAACCTGAAGGAGCGCAAACTGATGTTTGAATCCAAGAACCGGAAGTTAGAAGATTGTTTCGGCGAAGGAGCATGGGAAGATTCGACCGAAGGTCTTCAATACACCATTGTGCAGAGGGAGCTACTCGTCGAAGGGTTTCTCACTCGTCCTGATCATCCGGAAACGAAGGGGTTGTTAGAAGAGTTTCGCGCCCGTGGCCGTACTTGACTATATTTGTATTCCTTTTGTTTGATCATCATTGTGTGCTGACCATCACTAGGCTTGTTGGTTGAGGTCACACTGTTGATTCATCTTGTACTCGCTGATGTTGTGTACTGCCTTGATGGGCTTTCTTTATATATGAGATGTTATTTCCATGATTGGACTCGGACTTCTTATTATCAGCACTGGCACTCAGGCACTAGGATCGGGGGAGATCTCCCTAACGCACAGACACATGTTTGCATTTGCATGAAGCATTTGCATAACGAGCACTTCGTCGTTTTTCCTAACCCTTTTGCATTTTCAGGTTGTTTCAGGTGGTTCCAGGATTGATCAGAGACCTATTCACTGCTATCCGACCAGAGCTAATCAAACCAGGATCATGGAGCAAGTGCAAACTGATGTTCAGGAACTCCGCGAAAGAATGGATCACTTCATGGAGCTCATGCAAGCGGTCGCCAATGGCCACGATCAGCTCAGAACCTTGGTTCAACCTCTGATTTCAAGGGTCGATAGCAACGGCATACTCCATGGTGGGACCGTGCCTACCCCTCCACCAGTTGAAACTCCTCAGAATGGCGTCCCCGTGACCGGGGGGAATGGAAGTGCCAACGACAATGTGATAGCTAACATGGGACTCAACGACAATACGACGAGCGTCAGTAATGGGAGTCTGGAAGCTAATGTCAATGTCGGGCTGGGCAACAGCAATGCAGGTGTTGGGAATCTGTTTGGGCCTCAACCATGGCTAGAAGATCGTCAGGACAATGTGTTCTCTCAGAGAGGTGCTGAAGGAGAGCTGAATGCTGAAGCACGTCTAAGGTTCAAAGCACTCGAGGATAAGATGAGAAATATCGAGAATCAGAACACCCTGGGCGTTGATATGTCCAAGTTGGGACTGATTGCTGATTTTAAGGTGCCTCCCAAGTTCAAGGTGCCTGACTTTGAAAAGTATAAGGGCACCACTTGCCCTCGCGTCCACCTGAGATCGTACTACAGGAAAATGTCCGCTCATTCTGAGGACGAGAAGTTGCTGATGCACTTCTTTCAAGACAGTCTTTCCGGGCCATCCCTCGAATGGTACATGAGTCTGGAGCCTACTAGTGTGCGCACGTGGAAGGACCTTGCTGAAGCATTTGTGCACCACTACCAATACAATAGCGACTTGGCCTCGAACCGAGTCCAATTGCAGAATCTGTTGCAAAGGAACAACGAAGGGTTCAAGGAATACGCCCAGCGGTGGCGTGAGTTGGCAGCCAGGGTTCAGCCGCCGATGGTTGAACGTGAGCTTGTGCAGATGTTCGTAGCCACCCTCCCAGGGGTTTACTATGAGAAGTTGGTCAGCGATATGTCTGGAACATTTTCAGATCTCATTATCACGGGTGAGCACATCGAAAATGGGATCAAACTCGGGAAAATTCAAGGTGAGTCATCCTCAGCTGGAGGAGGCGGAAAGAAACCTTATGGTGGCAAAAGACGGGAAGGAGAAGCGAGCGCTGTGTCCAACGCTCGAAGGAAGGGTAAAGGTCCTCACCAGCAGGTGGCTAGCATAATTATCTTGGCAGTCCAACAGCGACAACAGCAGCAGCAACCGAATCAACAAGGGTACAGAAAGTATCAAAACCGGGCACCTATGTCGAGCCGTCACCTCGAGACACCGCCCATGTCGTACGCGCAACTATTACAGACTTTGCTTCAGCTACAGTTGATCCAAAAGAGAACCTTGGCTCCCTTGACAGGGGCACCTCCGCCAGGTTATGACGCTAATGCAACTTGTGAATTTCACTCAGGGGCACCAGGCCACACAGTAGAGAATTGCAAAGCCTTCAAGCACAAGGTGCAGGACATGGTGGACGCCAAGATCATCAACTTCTCGGATAATGTGCCAAATGTCACGAAAAACCCTATGCCGAATCATAGGGGAGGTGGAGTGAACGCCATTATCGAAGACGAGAGTTCGGATTTGTTGACTGACGTCAGAGATCTGAAGATGCCGCTTAGATTCGTTAAAGCTAAGTTGATGAAAAGAGGTTTCTTTCCAGGTTGCAGAGAGCTGTGTATGGGCTGTGCTACTAGTCCTGATGGATGTGACCAGCTGATAGAGGGAATCCAAAGCATGATGACTGAAGGGATTTTACAGTTTAGCCGGAGGGCCGAAAGTGGATCAGGAGAGGAAGTTTTGAAGGAAGATGATGAGGTCGCCACCATCACCATCCCTCGCCAAACGATAACTATTTCTGCGCCAAGACCGCCCACAATTACCATCACCAAGGCCGGGTCGATACCCTTCGAAAGCACTAATGCTGTCCCATGGCTTTACGGGGCTGAAGTCTACTGCAACGGACAAAAGTTGGAGCTAGAACCGTTCGGGTCATCTATGGAGAACCTTGCGGGAATCAGTGGTATTACTCGCAGCGGAAGAGTGTTTGCACCACCAGAGGTCGTGGCGGATAAAGCGGTCAGAGCTGACGCAACTGATAAAGGTAAAAGTAAAGTCGTCGAAGAGATCCCTCGTGGGGCAGAAAAAGACTTACTTGTTAAAGACGCCGAGGAGTTTATGGGGTTGATTAAAAAGAGTGACTACAAGATTATGGATCATCTCCATCAGACACCCTTGAAGATTTCCATCCTGAATTTGTTGCTGTGTTCTGAAGCACACCGCAACGCGCTGCTGAAGGTGTTGAACGCCGCATATGTACCACAGGAAATATCGGTAAATCAGCTAGAAGAGGTCGTAGCCCACGTAAATGCTGGAAATGGGCTAGGGTTCACTGACCTAGAGCTGACGCCAAAAGGGAGGAACCACAATAGCGCTCTGCACATCTCGATAGAGTGTAGGGGCACGATTATGTCGCACGTGTTGGTGGACACGGGTTCGTCGCTTAATGTTCTTCCGAAGAAGGCATTAATGAAGTTGGATACTCGTGGAGTGATTTTCACACCCAGTGATCTGGTGGTGAAAGCATTCGATGGAACCAAACGCCATGTTTTCGGGGAGGTGACCCTGCCAATCCAAGTCGGGCCGGAAACATTCGACGCGGTCTTTTATATTATGGACATCATGCCTGCCTACAGCTGTCTCTTGGGCCGGCCGTGGATCCATGCTGCTGGAGCCGTGACCTCCACGTTGCACCAGAAACTCAAGTATGCTGTCGGAGGTAGCATCGTGACCGTTTGTGGCGAGGAAGACATAATGGTGAGCCATTTGTCGTCCTTCAAGTATGTTGAGATGGATGGGGAAATCCACGAAACTCTATGCCAAGCGTTCATAGCTGTTAAAGTGAAGGACGTAGCGCCTGCAGTCACTGAAAAGCCAGAGATGACTCTCTCTTCATTCAAGGAAGCCCGGGTTGTTGTCCATGCCAGATCTACCCCAGGCTGGGGGCGAATTTTGGAGATACCTAACAAGCAAGATATGTTTGGGTTGGGATATTCTCCTGGAGCTGAAGCTTCTTCTTCTAGCAGTGCGTCGCGAGATAAAGGGCCGATCCAGTTTACCAGTGGCGGGGTGATTTTTGAAGGCATCAACGTGGTGTCTGAAAACAGCGGGGATAGCGATTGTGACCTCGACTCTTGGATCCAACCAAGCAAGCCAGGCGAGGGCCTTACCAACTGGTCCGTCAAGGATATCATCCAGATGACAAGCGAAGAGTAATGATTTACTTTTTTCCAATCATTGTACAACCCTATGTCCTACCCGGGGCATAGTGGTTTTATTGTCAGGGCCTTGTTGGATTATGTACATGCATTTTTTCAATAAATCAAAGGCATTTTCTTCGTATTCGAATATTGTGATCTCTGTTATTCCTGTTTTATATTTGTTTTGAAAAACAATAAAATGGCAATGTGGTTTGTGCTAACCTGCACATCCTTGTTTTAAACTTAACCCTTATTATTGCAGGATCCACATAACAGATGACATCGACTCTGGACCTTCTACGACTCACTTCGACTTCGATTGCCCGATCTATCAAGCCGAAGAAGAGATTGATGAAGACAAAGACCTTCCTGAAGAGTTGGCCCACTTGTTGAAACAAGAAGAGAAAGTTATGCTGCCTCATGAGGAGGAAATCGAGATCGTGAATCTGGGTTCTGAAGAACTCGTCAGAAACGTCAGGATAAGGGATGCATTGTAGAGTGATGTCAAGCAGAGATTGGTCGAGATGCTAAGAGAGTATAATGACGTCTTTGCTTGGTCATACGAAGATATGCCCGGACTTGATACTGACATCGTGGTCCACCACTTGCCGCTGCGAGAAGATTGTCCTCCCGTTAAGCAGAAGCTTAGGAGGACGCGACCAGATATGGCTGTTAAGATCAAAGAGGAAGTGCAGAAGTAGCTTGATGCTGGCTTCTTAGCGGTCACCACTTACCCTCCGTGGGTCGCCAACATAGTGCCCGTACCGAAGAAGAACGATAAGGTACGAATGTGCGTCGATTATCGGGATTTGAATAAGGCGAGCCCTAAGGATGATTTCCCGCTCCCTCATATTGATGTGTTGGTCGACAATACAGCTCAGTTCTCCGTGTTTTCGTTCATGGATGGCTTCTCCGGTTACAATTAGATCAAGATGGCGCCGGAGGACATGGAGAAAACGACGTTTATCACTCCTTGGGGAACATTCTGCTACAAGGTAATGCCTTTCGGTCTGAAGAACGCAGGGGCCACTTACCAACGAGCTATGGTAACTTTGTTTCATGACATGATTCATCATGAGATTGAAGTCTATGTTGATGACATGATTGCGAAGTCCCAAACGGAGGAGGGACATCTGGTCAATTTGCTGAAGCTTTTTGAGAGGCTTAGGAAGTTCAGGTTGAGGCTGAATCCTAACAAGTGTACTTTCGGAGTACGGTCCGGAAAGTTACTGGGGTTTATCGTGAGCGAAAGAGGCATCGAGGTTGATCCTGTGAAGATTAAAGCGATACAAGAAATGCCAGTGCCGAAAACAGAAAAAGAAGTTCGTGGTTTCCTGGGCAGAATAAACTACATTGCAAGGTTTATTTCTCAGCTCACGGTCACGTGTGAACCGATGTTCAAGCTGTTAAAGAAAGATCAGGCGATTATCTGGAATGAGGATTGCCAGAAGGCATTCGACAAGATAAAACAGTATCTGCAGGAACCTCCAATCTTGATACCCCCAGTGGCTGGACGACCACTAATCATGTACTTGACAGTTCTTGAGAATAGTATGGGGTGTGTTCTCAGTCAGCACGACGAGACGGGCAGAAAGGAGCATGCCATTTACTATTTGAGTAAGAAGTTCACTGACTGTGAATATCGCTACTCGATGCTGGAGAAGACGTGTTGTGCACTAGCCTGGGCTGCCAAACGTTTACGACAGTACATGCTCAACCACACCACCATGCTAATTTCGAAGATGGATCTGATCAAGTACGTCTTCGAGGAGCAAGCTTTGTCAGGCAGGATTGCCAGATGGCAAATGGTGTTGACAGAATATGACATTCAGTACGTCTCCCAGAAGACCATCAAGGGGAGCGTATTGTCTGAATACCTGGCCAAACAGCCGATCGAGGATTATCAGCCGATGAAATTTGAATTCCCTGATGAGGATATCATGTTTCTCAAAGCGAAGGATTGCGATTAACCGTTGCCCGACGAGGGGCCAGATAGGAAATCCCAGTGCAAATTGATATTTGACGGGGCGGTTAATTCCTACGGAAGTGGCATTGGGGTGATCATCACGACTCCCCACGGATCCCACATCCCGTTCACTGCGAGACTGACCTTTCCAGTCACCAACAATGAAGCGGAGTACGAAGCATGCATCATGGGTCTAGAAGAGGCGATTGATTTGAGAATCAAGAACCTAGACGTATATGGTGACTCGACGCTTGTGATCAACCAGATTAAAGGGGAGTGGGAGACTCGCCAATCAAATTTGGTGCCGTACATGAACTATGCCAGAAGGCTACTTCCGTTCTTTGATCGAGTGGAACTCCATCATGTACCCAGGGCCGAAAATTAGATGGCTGATGCCTTAGCCATGTTGGCTTTGATGTATAAAGTCAATTTTTGGAATGAAGCTCCAAGAATTGTCCTTTCTCGGCTTGATAGACCTGCATTTGTCTTTGCGATCGAGGAAGCCGCCGACGGCAAGCCATGGTTTCATGACATCCAGACTTTCCTTATGACTAAGGAGTATCCTGCGGGAGCGTCAACCCAGGATAAGAAGACTCTGAGGAGGTTGTCTGGAAATTTTTATCTCAATCCTGATGGAGTTTTGTATAAGAGAAATCACGATCTCGTGCTACTCAGATGTGTAGATGAGAAAGAAGCGAGTATGCTCATGGAAGAAATCCATGAAGGCACATTTGGTACGCACGCCGGAGGGCATGCT